>JAXGGA010000711.1:0-195711 GCA_038373865.1 Uloborus plumipes | reverse complement strand
TTATCTTTATTTTTTCAAAATGAGTTGAATTTCGAGGTGATCGTTTAAGAATTAGTTTATTAATTTGTTTTTAAAAAAGTGAATATGTTTAGCATGACCCTTAATGTATTTAAAATGATAATTTGCCACTTTTAAGAATGTGTATCTTAATTTTTTGGAACTAAAGTAAAATTTCAAGTTGATTATTTAAGTAAAGTTTACTCATTTGTTTTTTAAAAAGTGAACAACTTTAGCATACCTCTTAAAAGTATATTTAAACTGCTGATTTGAATCTTCAGAAAACATGTTCCTTTGTTTTTTGGAGTTATATAAAATTTTTAACTGATTATTTGAGTATAACTTTATTATTATTATTATTATTTAACACACTGGTCCTGTTTTAATATTTTCTTCTTTAACTTGTATGTTAGAAAAATTACATGCATATTATTTTTAAAAAAAAAGAATTTCAAAGCAAAATTTTGCTTTATATTATTACAAAATTAGAAATAAGAAAATGTGTTAGGGCCGTGCTCCACATCAGCGTAAAACGCGACCGAAACTGAAGGCAGAAACCGAAAATCGGAGTACTTTCCATAGGAACACTATTGAATCCATTTTACGCTTCTGCTTTATTTTTCTGCTTTACGTCAATGTGGAGCATGGCCCTTACTTTGTAATGAAGTTTAAATTCATAAAATTCTAATAAAATATGTATCAATTTGAAAAAAAAAAAAAAACGTTTATCTGAGCTTAGTTTTTTTTCCTTTTTTCTTTCTTTGTTTCTTTCTTTTTTTTTAATATGGGTGAAATATTTAATAACTGTATCATTTACGTAGAAACCTATTGAAATGATATTGAAACAGAAAAGCTTTAAAATTTAAACTAAGAATAATTAAAAGTTTAAACTTTGAGTATATACAGAAATATTTAATTCAATCTTTTAAAGTTTCGTCTATTTTGATAAAAATACATAATTTAGAAAGAAATCACAATATGCTAGTGTTTCATTTCATATGTAGCGCTCTTCTTCTTCTTCTTTCAAATCCCCGGGATCTAGCAGAGATAGATCAAGTCCAACAAATCATTCACCTTCAAAAAGTCAATGACAAGACCCGGTCTATCTCTTAAGTCTTCCGTGGACAGACCCAGGCAGGATAAAATGTGGTCTGGAGAAGCCTGCCCAGTGAAGCAATTTTTACACAAATCATATTCTTTAACTCCAGTGGAGTACCTGAGTACCTACTCCTGTACAAATAAAATAGAGGCTTTAAAAATTAATTTAGATGTATTTAACATGTTCTTAAAGAAATTATGCGAGAAAAAACTTTGATTTATTGTTTTGAAGCTGCATTACATAAAAATAAGCAAACATGCAATGTAATTGTAATGCCGGTGCCGGATATCCGCAGGATATCCGGCCGGATATCCGGTATCTGGCGTGTGATGAGCCACCGGATATCCGGTATCCGGCAAAATCACTATCCGGTCCATCCCTATTAAAAATTAATTTCTCATTAAGTTTAACAAAAACAGGAAAATGGTCAGAAATATCAGAAATTATTATACCAGCAAAAGCTTCATTGTTCAGGTAAGCTGAACCAGGATTATTATATCTTATAACATCAATATTGCTCAAATTTTCATGGTTAAAATCATACAAATTCTCATACAAGTTTGTAGCGATAATATCAATTAAAGTGGAGGTGTTATGAGTTACGCGTGTAGGCTTATCAATGAAGTTGGTGCAGCCATGAGATCTGAATAAGTCTTGAATCATATTAACGTGGTCATTTTTATCTAAGAAATCAATATTAAAGTCTCCAAATAAGCAAATTTGCTTTTTAACAACTTTAGAGTAAATCATCAAAGATCAACTAAAATTGCCTTTTTGGAACTTCAAAATCTAAAAACTGCTGGAGAAGAGTCCCTCAAGGGAGGGGCAATCGCCTTCATCCCCCTCCCTTGTATCCGCCCTTGAAGGTAACAGACTATAGGCAAGTCCTAGTTAAGTTACGGACTTTCAATAAAGATCAAGGACCCTTTTAAAATTATCCACCCCATTACAAGTGACAGCTGTTTCTGGTAAACTATTCCAAATACCTACAGCCTTGTTAAAGTAGTATTTTTTCATAAGTTCAAGATTAGTTTGGGAGTTGAAAAACTTAAAACAATGATCCCTGGTCTTGCTTTCCATGCAAAAATTTAACCTAGTAACATCATTCATTTTGATAATTTTAAACAACTGAATCATGTTCCCTCTTACTCTTCCTTTTCGTCAAGGCCGTACAATCATTCTGAGCCTATAATCATAGTCTAAATTAGAAAGCCCATTTGTTAACCTTGTAGTCCCCGTTTGAACCCTTTCCAATAATTTCCTTTCTTGAGATAAAGGAGAACAAAGCTGTGCAGCATACTCCGAATGAGGCCTTACCAAATGTGTTTACTGTAAGAAAATAGTTCAGTTTTATTCTAATCATTTATAAGTAATGTTTAAAATGATATTTTAAGGTTTTTGAGACAGCTTGTTTATTTTGGTGTCATATATTTATTTTGTTATTTTTTGTGACCAAATGCAATATTAACATATTTATGTAGTAAAAATAAACCAACTGCTTCATTCAATGAAAAAAATATTTTGAAAAATTATAATTATCTCTGTTTGCTTAGGATCAATTCTTCTTTTAAATAAATGATATTAAAATGTTTTATTACATTTTACCAATTATTTTATTTCAGAGAACACAAACTGAAGCTGTTACTTTCTTAGGAAATCAAGACAATAGCCGATCATTGTATGCAATTCCAGGTGTGTGTTTTCTAAAATACTCATGAAAGCAGCATGAAGTCTAAATTATTATTCTTCTATTTAACTTAGTTGATGTACGCCTAATCTGCAATCTTGAAGTATTGTGTAACAGGATTTAAGTCCTAGTTTATTTAGCAACATCCTGGGAAATAAATTTATTTATGCAGAAGCATATCCTATCAGACAGATCAAAAGAGCCTCATCACTCTGGTATCAACATTCATCCAAATGAAATCTCTGACCAGGGGTCTGGTCAGAGGAAATTCTTCACAAAAATACGATCAAGCAAAACGGACCCTTCACAAAAATACGATCAAGCAAAACGGACCCATCACAAAAATACGATCAAGTAAGATCAAGTAAAACGGACTCTTCACAAAATGCTGATCAAACAAAACGGATATTTCACCCATTATCCATTCAAAAAGCAAATCTAATATCAAAATAACTTATGGAGGTTGTTATTTCCATATTTATAATTCAAGAACAGACTTCATTAGAAACCAAACAACTTATTTTATTATAGAACAACTCACTGAAATTACAATTTTTAAAAATATCATGCACAAGTGCGTGCTCGATAAAAAGCGTGCCAAGTTACATGGTTACAGTTAGATTTCAGATAGTTACAATTCGCCACAGTATTCCCCCCCAAGTGCCGGAGGTACTGAACCATCACAAGTAGCGAGGGTTAAATTTCACAACTCTGCCCGAACGAGTAGTTTTGCCAGCGTTAGAAAATGGTATGGTTCTTGATGAGTTTGTTGAAGGTTTTGCCGAACTGTCACTAATTTTCTGTGGAGGCAAGGGACTGCTTGAAGGTTGTACTATAGGTGGTTTTGTGTCTTGCTCAATAGTGAAAGCTGGCTTCAAGCGATCAATTCCAATGACGGATTCTTTGCCGTTTATTAGAATTGTGTAATGCTTATCAGATCGTGATGATGCGGTAGGGTTCATTATACGGCTGTGTCAGTGGTGGTTTTACAGAGTCGTTGCGAACAAATACATTAGAGCAAGTTTTTAAGGAGGGGTGAACAAAACAGGAGGTTTTACTGTGGTCAGAAGTAGGAAGTGGGGATAACTTTAACATGGTGTCGCAAAGATTCTGAAGGAAAACAGCAGGTTCTGCTTCTGCTTGCAACAGTTGTTTGGAGGGCTGAAAAAATTCTCCTGGCAAAGACAATGTTGTTCCGTATAGCATTTCGGAACAAGTACCACCAAGGTCCTCTTTGAATACTGAGCGAATGCCCAGAAGAACGATTGGTAAGGTGTCTGTCCAACGAGCACTATTATGACACTTTAAGGCCTGTTTGAGAGTTCGATGAAATCTTTCTACTAGACCATTGCCAGAAGGGTGATACGGAGAGGTTCGAATGCGATGAATTCCTAAAATTTTGTTGAGAGTAGACATTAACCGAGATTCAAATTGTCGTCCTTGGTCTGTGGTAATCACATTTGGTGTTCCGAATCTCGCGATCCAGTGTGTGACAAAGGTACGAGCGACGGTTTCAGCTGTGATATCTTGCACAGGTATCGCCTCCGGCCAACGGGAAAAACGGTCTATGAAGGTGACAATGTATGCATATCCCTCAGAAGGCGGCAAGGGTCCTACGATGTCCAAATGAACGTGTTCGAATCTTCGAGAGACGAGAGGAAATTGTTGCAAAGCACTGCGAGTGTGCCTATGAACCTTCGACTTTTGACAGTCCACACAAGAACGTGACCATGTGACAACATCTTTACTTGCAGAAGGCCACACATAACGATCCAGGATCAAACGTTTAGTGGCACGGATACCTGGATGGGATAGGTTGTGGAGAGCGTTGAAGAGTGTTTTTCTGAAGGCACAAGGAACGAAAGGTCTCACTTTACTATTGTCGATATCACACCATAGGTTCAATGTAGGTGATAACGGCACCAATTTCAGTTTTAACGAGTGGTCGGTTTTTCGTAATAAGTTCTGTAGCTCTGTGTCTGTTTCTTGAGCCTGGGCTAAGTCTTCGCACTGGAGAGGGCTTGCACTGATTTCTTGGATACGGGATAACGTGTCAGCTACAACGTTTTTCTCTCCAGAAACATGTCTAATGTCTGTGCTAAACTGTGCTATGTATGATAAGTGCCTAATTTGGCGTGGAGATGCAGAATCGTTAGTTTTAGTTATAGCAAAAGTGAGAGGACGGTGGTCAGTGAAAATAACACAATTCCGACCTTCTAAACTGCATCTAAAATGTTTTACTGAAGCGTAAATCGCTAGCAACTCTCTATCGAATGTGCTGTATTTTTGTTCCGCCGATGTGAGTTTTCGTGAGAAAAAACCAAGCGGTTGAGCATCATTACCATTCTGGGTGTGTAAAACTGCCCCTATTGCGATATCTGAGGCATCAACCATTAGAGACAGTTCTTGATGGGGTGCATGAAAACTAAGCGTTACACAGTTAGAGAGATCAGACTTGCACTTTTCAAAAGCTGATGACGCTTCGTCAGTCCAAGGGACGGGTCTTTTGTCGTTTTTCTTAGAGTCCTTTAGGAACTCGTTTAAGGGTGCCTGTGTAGTGGCAGCTTTAGGGATAAATCTTCTATAAAAATTATTCATGGCTAGGAAACGTCTCAGTTCGATGATTGTCTTTGGTTTTGGAAAATTCATAATGGCTTCGATTTTTTTTGGTAGTGGTTTCACACCTGATTGGGTAATGAGGAAACCAAGAAAGGAAACCGATGTTTTCCCTAGTACACATTTCGCCGGGTTCAGTTTTAAGCCATGTTGTTTTAATCGGTTAAAAACTTCTTCTAAATGTTTAATGTGCTCTTCCTCAGTGGAGGACGCAATAAGCAAGTCATCAAAATAAGGGACGCAAAAATCTAAACCGAACAAAACCTGATGTAAATAACGTTGAAAGGTTTGTCCAGCATTACGTAATCCGAAAGGGGTTGCTACGAACTCAAACAAACCGAATGGTGTTGTAATTGCAGTTTTTGGAATGTCTTCCGGGTTGACAGGGATCTGGTGGTATGCTCGGGCCAAATCAAGAGTTGAAAAAATGTTCTTCCCATAAAAAATCTGCGTGCAATCTTGAATGTTGGGTACAGGATACCTGTCAGGAGTAGTGACAGAGTTCAAACGGCGGTAGTCGCCACAAGGACGCCATTCTCCATTAACTTTTCGAACCATATGGAGGGGGCTGGCCCAGGGACTCTTTGAGGGTCGAATAATGCCTTGAGCCATTAAATGCTCAAACTCCTGCCGTGCCACCTTGAGGAGGTCAGGTGAAAGACGGCGGGGTTTGGAGAAGACAGGAGGGCCAGTGGTTTCAATATAGTGGAACACAGGGGAAGAAGCCTGAGTATTAATGCTTCGTGATGGGTTCGTAAGTTCAGGATACTTTGCCAGAACCTTATCAAACTTGGTGTCACCCAACAAGACTGAGATATTTTGCTGACAGGAAATAGGAACAGGAAGGATGCCTGCTGAATGCAGTTGAGTTTTGGCATCAATTAAACGATTGTTTTTTACGTCAACCAGTAAGTCGTAAGCTTTTAAAAAATCTGCTCCTATAATGGGTTGGTTAACATCGGCGACTAAGAACGGCCAAGTAAAGGAGCGGCGCAGATTTAAATCTAATGTTAGCCGTTTTGTACCGTAAGTAAAGATTTTGGATCCATTTGCCGCAAACAAGATCAAGTTATCTTGAATTTGGGCATTTGGCATGTGACTCTTAGGCAAGGCAGAAATATCTGCTCCAGTATCAACTAAAAACTGCAAATTAGATGTCGGGTCGGCCAACAAAAGTCTATCGATTTGGCGGTCGCAATTTTGGCCGTCTGGCGATCGCCTATCTAGTTTTCCGTCTTATTAAAAACACAAGGCGGTATACATTTCTTTGCTTTTGAGCCAA
This sequence comes from Uloborus plumipes, assembly GCA_038373865.1. NCBI lineage: Eukaryota > Metazoa > Arthropoda > Arachnida > Araneae > Uloboridae > Uloborus > Uloborus plumipes. Next base: position 189,030 of record JAXGGA010000711.1, on the reverse strand, counting down.
AATTGATATGATAGAAACATAAGTTGTTTGTTGGCTCTTTGTACTTTCGACTACTGCTGCGAGATCTTTGGCGAGAAAATGCTGGCTGTCGATGATATGGGCGACTTCGTTCGTCACGCATCATCGATGTTAACTCATTTACTTGAAGAGTAAGTTCAGCTATTTGCTCTTGCATGTAAACTTGGCTGGGAGTAGTTTGAAAATTGGCGGCATTTACAAAAGTCGGTTGAGCCAAGTCTGCGATTTTATCAGCAATCTTCGCCAATTGGGTTAAATCTTCATTTAGAGCTGCAAGGATGCTTTGAGTGCTTGTTAGCAGTCTGGCTAGCCACAATGATTTTAAAAAGGTTTCACTTACAGTGTCCCCAGCCAGTGAGCGCATTCTCGTAATTAGTTGGGAAGGTCGCTGATCGCCAAGTTCAATTCCCTGTAATAGATGGCTAATTTTCGACTCCTGACTTTCAGAGTGTAGATTTATTAGACGATCTTTCAAGGTTCTGTATTTGTTTTCAGCTGGAGGCTGTAAGATAATGTCGCTGACTGAATTCAGAATTTCTGATTCCATAGCCGAGATTACATGGTTGAATTTTGTGGTATCAGTGGTAATACCTGCCAAGTCAAATTGCGCCTCAAGTTGGGCAAACCACAATGTTGGATTAATTTTCCAAAATGGAGGCGGCCGTATAGCGATGCGAGATATATTTTGGGTTTCTGGTGCATTTGCAGGTACTGCGTCGTTATTAGGAGTGTTTGTGGTGTTCATGATTCAGATTGTACGAATTGATATTCCTAGTACACGTTAAAGTAGGTAGTTATTTGCACTCACTTGATATCTTGAGATGAGAGAAAAAACACGGCAACATCATTTTAGCGAGACTATAGTAGGAGTGTTCAATTTGGGTCACCAATTATGGAGGTTGTTATTTCCATATTTATAATTCAAGAACAGACTTCATTAGAAACCAAACAACTTATTTTATTATAGAACAACTCACTGAAATTACAATTTTTAAAAATATCATGCACAAGTGCGTGCTCGATAAAAAGTGCGTGCCAAGTTACATGGTTACAGTTAGATTTCAGATAGTTACAGTTCGCCACAAACTCATAGCATATTTCTGTGTAAAAGCCCCATAATTTTTGGGCCTTTTCTGAAGTTAAAGAAGAAAAAGTCGGCACACTTCCTGTCTGCTATGCTCCAGCTTCTTTTAAAGAAATTAACAACTTAAAAAAGGTAGTTGTTTTGCTTTAATAGTTCTGCTTGTTTGTTTTATCATATGCAAATCAAAATGGCTCCCTGCAATGTTGCTGTTATAGATTTCTCTGGAAATGCAGAGTAAGGTTTTTTCTCCCAGCTCTTGACTTAAACAAAAAGGAATTAGCAACAAATGCAATTATCTGCGAAATGAACTTAGAACTGCAAACAGATAGCTAGGGTTGGAGAAAAAATAGGATTGCTTCTGATAGAGTGACCAGCTATTTAAAATACGATTTTGGTGCGACTTTTTGACCTTATTTTGGCAGGAAATTATTATTATTATTCTTTTTTTTTAATATGATGCTTACAAGGGCGGTGTTTTGGTTATATTCAGGAATAATTTATGTACTTTTCTTCGTCTGTGAATATTGGAATTCCAGTAGTATTGTTTGTTTTGCTATGTCTCCTTACTTTCGTATTTTTTCCGCTGAATTTTTTTGGCGAATATGTCGGTGATTATTAAAGACATTCATCATATAAACCTGATGAAATGTAATTCTAAAATTATTTGACTTTGATAAATTATTTTATTTACCATTTTTATACTTCTGACGTTTTCATTTTGAAAAATGCCTCTCTGCATCCGATATGAAAATCGAATTTTACTTATTTTTCAAGCTAATTACTCTTTATTAGGAGGCAAATAAATGAAAATTCGCTTTGTTTTTTGTTCAGATCATTATTTTATAATTTTTAAAGCAAAATTAACTGTTCTTTTATGAGTCCAAATGTTAAACACTAGATGGATCGTTTCATTTTATTTTTCAATCAATTGTGTCAACAGATATTAATAATGTTTATCATAGACTTTTAAAATGCCGTTTTAATTTTTTTTCCACCAAAATGAACTCGTTTATATGCCGTTTTTATGCGTTTGATGCACTTTGAAAACTGCAATCTCTTTGCATCCGCTACAGGAATCGGATTTTTCGCATTTTTTATGTTTGATACGCTGTTTCAAGAGGAAAATAAATGAAATTCACTTTCATTTTTTATTAAATTAAAAAAAAAATTTTTTTTTTTTTGCTTTTTTTTCAAAGTTGTTTGATTTTCACAAAATTATTTGATTTTTCACAAAATTACTTGATTTTTCACAAAATTATTTAGTTTTTCACTAAAAACGGATCCTGTGAAAAATCCTGGACAGACCCCTGCTGACATTAGAGATAGCTGTTACTGTGTCTTGTAGTATTTCATAAACAGTTAAAAATTTGAATGATGTATTTTGTTGCAGGAGCAAAGTGCAAATTCTTTCATAAAAAGATCTCATTTATGCTAATGGATTGAGAAAACTTAAACTGTCAAATGATTTGAATTTGTTTCCAGACTAGTTCTTCTCGACACTCTTTTGAAAAAAAAAAAAGCAGAAAGCATACACAGTAGAGCCTTGAAGGTCTTCAAGATAATAGGGGCTTGCACTACATTGTGTTACTGAATACTCTGATTATCCAGAAAAGTATCATTACATGAAATTTTGCACTATTTGGATGACACAATGTGCCTTTTTTACTTCTTTGTCTAAAGAAAAGGAAGTGCATTGTCAATGCAAAAACATTTTCACTCAAATTTCAAAATAAATTTCCATTTTAATTACCCCCGAAAAAAGTTTGACTATTTTTATTTTTTTCATGATGTCAGCAAGTGTGTTTATGTGTGTAAATTATTATAAAAACCCAAAAACCAATTGCAACCAAGGCCATATTTAATGGGTGGGTTTGTAGGGTTCAAACCCCCTCCCAAATTTTTCAAAACTATTACAAAATTGCTTTTCATAATTTCTCACTGAAAAAATTATTGTTTCTGTTTTTTTTTATTATTATTATTCTGAAAAAACTTTGAAACTGCATTTGAAAAATAAAATTATCAAAATTGAATAATTGTACAAATTAAGTGTTTTTTCTGCAGTATTTATATTTTTATTGTAGTTATTGCAAACATAATTTCTTAACAATACACCTTCCCCTTGGCATTTTTAATACCACTAAAAAACACCAAAATTCTTCAAATTTATAAGTATCAATCTCTATATTTAACACATCTTAAAAGTGAAGTTTATTCCAACGTTAGAGATGCAAATTTGTGCATCTCTAACGTTGGAATAAACTTCACATCTATCGCACAAAGGTATTTATTTTCAACATCTTAAAAGTGTTGTAAGATAGAAATTTCAAAGGTACTCCTTCATCTAGCATACCTTCATCTCCTTCATCTCCTGCATACCTGAGTAAGCTCTTCTATCTAGGTTTTTTTTTTCTTCACTTAAAAGATGAGATTTTTTTTTTCATTTTTCATATTAATATCCTTTTAACATCTATTGTAACAAAAATCAACAGAATTTTTAACATGAACTCAAATTTTATTGACTTTATAGATTTAAAAATAGGTTTGGTAAAACCCTCCACAAAACTAAGGTCTGGTTACGGGCCTGATTTCAACTATCGGGGATGAAAATCATCCGCAGATCCGCGATTTTCCGCTTTTTGTATTTTTTCGTTCTTTCCGCGATCAAAAAATTTTGTTGCATCAAGTTTAGAAAAAAATAAAAATACGCTCATTTTTGAAATGAAGCTTAAAATAAGTTGATTTTAAGTAGTAGAGGTTGAAGTTATTTCCAACTTCCAAAATAATGGAAATGTTTTTATGATGCAGCAGGATTGAAATCTCAAGGATGACCTGCAAGTATCGGCGAACAATGTACTCTATTTTGGCATGCTGCCAAAAACACAAGTTTCCATTGTAAGAGGTAGAAATTAAGAAAGTTCAGTTAAAATATTCGAGATCTTCATCAAAGAATTGGGAAATTCTTTTTTAAATAAATTTGAATTTGCTAAAATAACTAAACACAATGCTATATTAATTAGAGAATTTATTTCTTGAGATACATGTGTCTAATTCGTCAAAAATTGCAACCCTCCTTTTTTTGTCTCCACATTGTTGTGAATGACTTAAAAATGTATTGTGAATGAGCAATTAAAAAGTTTTAAAAATATTTACTTTCGATTTCACGGAGCAAATTAAGAGGAACTCTTGCATGACTAATTTTGCATAATATGGAAAAAAAATCATCGGAGCTTTAAGCTGCGCAATTTTTCCTCTTTTTTGACATTGAACTGTTTTTATCCCTGAACTATCCCCTAATACTTTTCTGTGAATTTTGTTTTAGCTTCTAAATGTATACGCTTGCATTTATATTTATCTTGCATAGCATAGACTATTTGTTAGCCATAGTAGGTTAAAATTTTGTTTGTACTACTCAAACAACAGGTGTCTAGTTGCGCATCTCTCCTTTTTATTACAATATGTTGTTCCTAAATGAATATTTACTTGGTTTTTGTGGTAAAATAATGTTAATTTCAAATCATTTTATGCCAAGTTATCTCTAAATAATATCAATAAATTACAGCAAATTCTGCAGGGAAAAGGTTAAAGAACTTGTTTTCTTCAAAATTGCTATTACTTACTTATTTTATAACTGTTAGAATTCATTATTGCATTGATGGATTAACTCTTGTATAAACACGCTTTTTTGGTGCATAATTGAAAGTACTTTATTTAATTAATACACTAAAGTTCTTTCTCATCTTTGTATAGGTTTAGATTATGTTGCTCATGAAGACATAATTCCTTATACCAGTACAGAGAAACAGCCAATAGCCCATGAGTTATTTGATAAATTCCTTATGTATGATCCAGAAAAGGGTAATTTTAAATGTTTTTTTAAAAAGTAATGGTTTCTATGTGTTTGATATTGTTCTTGCATGCATAACTAACTATCAGTACCTGCACATCAAAGAGATCAAAGTAATTAAATTAACTTCTAGCAAAATCTGAAGTTATTCAAAATAGCTGAAAATAAATGAATATAAATGAGATTAAATTGATATATTTAAAAAAATTAAATTATTTGTTGCTGGTACAATAAATAAAAAATATACAAAAACAATAGAACCTAATTAAGTGTTAATCGTTTAGCAATAATCTACTGGAACTTAAGAAAGAAACTATTAATCAGTAGAAATTAACTTAATGCACTGTTATCTAAAAAGAAATAACATATTAAAATGAAATATTAGTTTGATAAAATTAGCAATGTGGTTTTGAATAACAATAATACCGCCTCCAACTTTTCAGAACAGTGAAATAGCAGAAACTAAATGAATTATAATGAATTAAAATTGATATAATGTAAGAAAAGTTACTTAAACAAAACTGAAAGGACTTTTACTCTAAAAGGAAGTAATTGTCCATAGTAGCAGAAATTAAACAAATGCTGATGACCTCAAAGCAGCAAGAATTTAAAAAATTCAATATCTTCTAAGGAAAAAAAAAACTTAACTTTATGTAACATCAAATGATTAACAATAATAGCTTGCTCTAATTTGAAAACTAAAAGTGCAACAATGATTTTAAAGAATAATTTGTTCCAAGTTTAAGAAACTGTAAAAAGTTACTAAGTAAAAAAATGGGCATAAACTAAAAAAAATTCAAATTTAACAATATTATTTTAGGTAATGTAAAATGAATAATAATAATTTTACCCAACATGAAATTTTTTATAAGTCAAATACTTCACTTTATGTTCTGTTTAAAAAGTCAACTTAAACTGGCAAGATCAGATAGATTGAAAAGCTCCATTGAAAGAAACAAAATTATCAATATCACATTATAAAAAGACAAATTAGCCAAGGTTAGTTAATTAGTTAAGAATAATATGCTTATTAAAATACAATCAAGCAATCTGCATGTTTATGCCATTATGTATGTGAGTAGCTGTGTTTTAGTTTTGAAATTCAATGGTTTTGTTGCCTTACTCTTTGATCTGGTTAATTTTTGTGAAAAAATGCATCAACTCAAATTTTAGTTCATTTAAATATTTAATGTATTTTCAAGTCCTGGAAATAAAAGTATCTGTGGAAAAACTATTTGAATTTTTTTTTAAGCAACTGTTTCAAACAACCTATACAGGAAGTTAAATCATGGTAAGGGAAAATTTGTAATCAAATTACAGGTGTTGCTGGGTAATTTTGTCCCATTAATTTTCTTCCTTTCCAACTTACTGTAAGTCAATGGTGCAGTAAGGAGAAGGTTTTGACTGTCAACCTCTTCTCCCCCAGAAGATAATTCTGGCTGTCATTAGTGCTGCAAGTTCATAGTCACGGTGGCGCACTTACAGGTTTGGGGAGAACTTTGCAATGCCTTCTTTGGGGCTCCATTGTCTATCACAGAACTATGTAAAACATTTATTAAATGCATTTTTGTATTTCTTGCATATTTGTGGGGGATAAGTTTGCTAATACAACAGTTGTAATGTAGTTAATACACTACTACATAGGTATGCACATCTGTTAGCATTTTTTCTTGAATCCCCTTGCAATTTTTGATAAGATATATCTTCTACTTAACATTAAACTCTGGGACTGTCCAACTGCAAAAGGGTTAATAAATTTAACATTTGCAAATTTCCATAAATTCTTCAGTAACTAATTCCATATGATGTAATTAATAAACAAATAATATTTCAGATCCTCCTTTTAGTTCCAGAGAAACTTTAAGAGCTTGGCAAGAAAAGAATCATCCGTGGCTTGAACTTTCTGATGTTCATAAAGAGACAACGGAAAACATCAGAATTACTGTGATACCTTTTTACATGGGACAAAGGGTAATGTTTTCAAGTACTATTTTAGTATAATTTTCCTTTAGCGTACTTAGTATCTGGTTAGTACTTTATCAATTTATGCTATAACAAAATAACTTTTTTAGGTTGCTCAGAATGCTGGTGTTTATTGGGTAAGTATTTTCAAACTTTAATTTCATATTAATTTTTTTTCCCTTTTTGCTGGTAAGAATAATATAGAAATTGTAACAAAAACAAATAAAATTTGGTTGCATTTTTATGTAATTGGGGCCAACAAAGTCTGGGTAACTAAAAAATACACCTTGGGAACTAGCCTTTTTCGAAACAATCTCAAGAGCCATGTAGCTCAGAATTGGCCAACAAAGTTGAGAAATAATTTATGAACCTCACTGCCAAAACAGTGTAAGTCCAGAAATGGCGATTTTCTAATTATTACTGCATTATATGTAGAATCTTATGCCGCATTCAGCGATGATAACGTTGTTTTATGAAAGAAATTCCTTCAATTATTTAGCAATGTTAAAAGAGGGAGAGTTCCATCAGATAAACATTTTTGCTCCCTCTTAAAAAGTAATGATAATGTGACTTTCATCAATCTGGCCTTGAGGTACAGAACTGTCTGGCACCTGAGAATTTCTACTTTTTGTTGGTCCCTTAGGAAACACATTGCAAGATTGTCATTGATATTGATATTAATTCTAAATGTAAACAAAACTTCACATATTAAGCAGTAAGTTCAGCATGTAAAACATACTTCTTTTTTTTTCTTTCTTTTTGCGTTTAAGTTAATATATATTAGAATTTTCCTTCGAAATTAAAATTGATTCAGGATATAGAAAAAAGGGATATAATGTGTGATAATAGTTTTTTAAGGCGTTATTGCATTTAAATCTCTTCAGTGCACATCATTTATTTCCAAACTAGCTGCCAGGGCAGCTAGATTAGCTTCCTGCGGCATGTTGATGCATAACGACTCCCCTCTCTAACTTTTACCTCATTCTGAAGTTATATTATTTGATAGAATTTAATGTTCATTCGATTTCAAGACATACCACGCACGTGGCCCGGCGTTGCACGGGCACTTCGTGCCCTGAAAGTAGTGAGAAAAAAATTTAAAGAAATTACTCCCCGCCAAGGCGGCTCGCTTACAGGCGCTTCACGCCTTTACTTTTTTCCTATATTAAAAAAATCATTCGAATTATTGAGATGCTACGCGCTTTCAAGATGGTGAGGAGAGTTTCAGTAAGTTCAGCTCGCTCAAAGGAAAAAAGCAGACATAGACACTCAGTTTTTAATATAAGTAGATAGCTTTTCAACAAATGAATGTTTTAAAATATTACCAGTAGCTAGCGATAAAAATTCTACGTAAGTGGCCCGCTTATGAGTTTCGTGTTTGATTTAGTTAAGCCTTCATTCAAAATTCTCATTATCATTGTTATCACAGTTTCATAGCAACGACGGTTTGCAAGAATGGATTTCATATTTAATCATTTATTAGGCTTAATCGCTTTAAACTTGACTACTTATTAATTGATATCTTCGCTAATTAAAATCGTATAATTATATCAATTGAAACTAAAGAAGCTTGAAAAATTACCTATCTATCGGTACCTGGTTCGACTTTCAGTTTATTGGCGTTCAGGAGAAAGAAGCGTGACATAGAAAGATAGTTAGAAAGATACTCAGTTTTTAATATAAGTAGATTCTTATTTGCTCTTATAAAAATTTTCTGCATAATTTATGTAGTGGAGGTACTGTATTCGCTTGGAAAATTTAGGAGAACTAACAGTACAACTTCGTGAAAGACACTGGAGAATCTTCTCACTGTCTGGATCTTTAGAAACTGTTCGAGGAAGAGGAGTTGTTGGACAGGTAAGGATATTTTGTGTAATTTTGAAATTAAAGGATATATTAGAGTATTTATGCAATGGCTTTGTATTATAAAATTCAACATCATATGTATTATTTCTCAGGGCTCGAAAATTATATTGCCTGACATGCCCGGGGCATGTAAAATTTCTGATCGGGCATGAATCTTCAAACCTTACATGCCCAGCTGGCCATGTAATTTTACGATCAAATATTTCTTTCCTAAACTTTATTATTTCGTATTTTGGAAAAAAATTACCACATATGTTAAGATACAAAACTGCTAATTTAATATTTTATCTGACTAACATGCTGACTAGTAGGAGATAATGATAATTTGTAGCATATATTTTAGCTGACAGAATAGAATTTGAGTTAGCTTGTATGTGATTTGCTGTTTTCCTCCAGATTAGAATTTGTCTTTTACAATGACATTAATATGGATATTTGACTTCTGAGGAGATGAAAGTAAAATCTAATTGACAGGTACATTGTTTTTAACCCAGCTCATATGCTACGTATGTTTTGTAGCTTGGCAGTCAACGCCTTAATACTGTACGACAAATTCAGATGTTTTTATTTCTAAACAACAAAAATAAAACTGAGCGTGTAAAAATTTTATTCGGGCATGTACTTTTTAGACAAACATGCCCGGCAGGGCATGTAAAATTTTAAAGATTTTTCGAGCCCTGTTATTTCTGTAGCCTGTTTTCTGTTACCACGCCAGATCTTCCTCATTTTTTTATCACATTCATGATTTACCGCTCATTTTCAAGCTTATTGTCTGACCACTGACGAAAAATAGACCCACGGTCTCAAAATTGTTTTTTGCATGAAAAAAACGCTTTTTCACTTCTGTTCTGCTTTTTATGGCGCATTACTCTAATAAAAAGCATCAGAAAATGAAGACGCATTAGGGCAATTAGTAGAGCGTTGTGCTTATAAAAGCATGGGTATGAGTTCAAACCTGGAACAAAAAATACTTTGATTTTTTTTTAGCAGAATTGTCATCCAAATTTCTGTCATCATATCTCAAATGTGTTTTTTTAGGGGGGGGGAAGACCATAATTTTAGAAATGACTCTTCAAGCTGCAAAAGTATGACATAATTTTAAATATTTTTTCACCACTGTCAGCACAAAACAATCATGCAACTCACAATTTTGCTGTTGTTCAAAACATTACGTTAAAAATCGAGTTTTTGCGTTCTTTCTCTCTTCTTCTTTTTTTTTTTTTGCACTTCTGACCAGTGCAAATGCTTTGCACTGGTCAGCTAGTTCAGAATATTTTTGTGTACATTGAATGAAAGTGAAAGTCTTTAATATGATGTAATTTTTCCACTAAGTATTGATAAAGAATTCTTTGTATACTTTTGCTTTTTCCCTTGAATACTTTTCACCAGGTGGAGAAACTAATGTATTTGGTCCCCCCCCCCCCCCCCGGCTGTTTTAAAGAGAATATACGTTATATAATAGGGCAGTGTAGGGAAACAAAGTAAACCTTTCTTATATGCTAAGCAGCATATCCAGAAGTACAATATGAACTAGCATATAGACGACTGATAGACCCACATGAGCCAGCAAAAGGGAATGATGCTAAGCAGTCGTCTTTGTCTTGTGTTTCTTCGATTCATTGTCTTATATTTAAAAAAAATGTTAAAAAGCATTAAATAGAGGTTAATCATGTTGAAAATAAATTTTTTCTATGATTTGATGAATGTTTTCTTCAAGGATTCACGTAAAGAAAGTTTAAGATAGATAAGATCACACACACACACACATTGATAAATTGTTTAATACTATGCAAACATATAAAAAATGTACTGAACTGTGTATATTCTTTCAAAATTATATTTGCATTCTGAAAGCAATTTAAAATTCTGGGAATGCAATTGATATGTATAAAGTACATATTTAATACACATGCATGATGTAAAATATGTTCAGAACCCCAGCATTTAAATTTATTGTTTTGAAGCAATTGAGTTGGAAAATTTATTCATTATATCTTGTGTAGGAACCAGTGTTATCAAAAATCCAGCCAGCTTTTCAATATAGTAGTCATGTGAGCTTGCAGTCACCATGTGGTCATATGTGGTAAGAATATCGTTTTAATACTGCTAAATATAAAATAAGTTTTCAAAATAATAATTATATAGTTGTAATTAATATTCTCATTAGTAAATTACTTCACTATTTCCTAGCTTATTTATCCAATACTGTTAAATATGTGAGAGCTTGCTCAATTTTCTTGCCCAAAGAATATGAAATGATTTTATTCTGTAGACTCAATGACTTTTGTATTTCTCCATTGAGATTTCTTTCTTCAAACATGATACAACTAATCAAGGATGTTACTTCTCTGACGTTGATCTGAAATTGTGATCACATTTTTTTTAAATCACGAATAAGTTTTATTGCATTTTCAAATTTAAAATACACCTGAAAAGTATTTATATCTATTAGTAGTTAGCTTTATTGCCCAATAGATTCAGTTTCCTGGTAACCCATTAATGCCTAGCATCCCTTTTTAAGGACGGTTTAAAAAAGGGTCTGAATTTCCCCAAAATGAACATTTCAACCAAATAATAGTGTTCAATTAGTACCTTGGTATTGTTTCAATTCATTATTAACATATTGCAGCACATAACCATTGTAAAGTGTGTTCTGTAGCAGTTTAAATATGATCTTTATCAAAAATTACATTGTTCACAATCTCAAGAAAAAAAGCTAAGTTTTCAAAGTTATTCCCAGCTTCCCAGTTTATGTTAATTGCTGATTTTATTTCTTCTTATGAAATATCTCTTTCAATATTATATCGTAGGCAGAAAAAAAAATTTAGTAAAAAAAGTATGTACCCTCTGGGGTCTATCGTAACTTTTAAGGGACAACTTTTTTTCCTTAATAAAAAAATTATTTTTTACATAACATTTTTTTAATTATTTTTCCTATCCATTAAACATTGTTTGTAACCAGTATACAAAATATCTTTTGAAAAAAAATGTCGGGCATTAATGGGTTAAATAAAACACCTTTTTATTTATTTATTTATTTATTTTTTGAATTATGTTTTGGATGCAATTTTTCTAATGCAGTAGCATTAGTAGATAATGGCATAATTATTTTTTTTCTTGCTAAATTTGCAACAAATGCATACATTTTATTATTTTCATAATATGAAAGGTATAAATGTTAGGACCTTATGCTTAATAGTATATGTTTGTTAAGTGAATTGGTATAATATTTATACTGGTGTATACATTTTTGTAATTGCATTCCATTGTAATTAAGAGCTAAGTGCTTTTATAAGAGAAGTAGTGACAAAAAAAAAATGACTGAGAATGAAATGAAACTTTAAAGGCCCGTTCAAACGACTGTCGTAACTAGCGTAACTTACGTAACTTACGCAAAATCCGTAGCGACGCAAGAAAAAACCAGTTTTTTTGCCTGCCTTAACGCAAAATCTCACCTAACGTAAGTGCTGTATCTCACTTAAGAACTGACCAATCAGAACCTCGCAACGACTTTCGTTTACAAGCGTTGCCAATTTAAATTTTAAAAGCTCGTTTTATTATTATTTTACTCATTAATCCAATTATTTTTTTATCATGGCGGACTATTCCGATGATCGGCTCATCACCGAAGTACAAAATTACCCTGTTTCGTGGGACAATCGCCAACAAGAATACAAAAAAAAAGAGGCCAGGATGTATTTTGGATGATGATCGCGGATCGTATGAAGAAAAATGTTAATAATAAGTAGCGAAACTGAAGTTTCTCTACCTGCATGTTCCATGAAAAAATAAGATACAGTGCCCGCGCCATTAATAAAATCACTGGATTATAAATCAGACGTGTTATAGAATTAAATCAAGAATAACAGAATCATTACTTTATCAAAACATGTTAAAATCACCCTTTAACAAATCATTACCGCCGTTTTATAAAATCAAGTTTTTCACACGCTCTTTTTTTTGTTAAAAACGCTTTTTCTTGTCGGAATAAAACCAGAATTTTCTTTATCTTCAAGAAAACAGAGGTTGACAGTTCATATCATTGAGTTTGAGAATAAATCGTTCACTAGAAAAACGTGCCAAAACATCAAGATTTAAGAATGATTTCTTCTTCATTATTTTGTTTAACAATGAGTTGATATTTTAAAACCCTTGTATAATTTAAAAAATGTACGAGTTGTGTTTTAATTAACTGAATTTTAAATAATAGATATTAGCAAGTCATTCTCGCAGCGCTGATTGGCTGAACGTAACTCGGCTTCAATCAGTCGTGTGAACGATGCAGTTGCAGATTTTGCGTAAGTTACGCACATTACGCTAGTTACGACAGTCGTTTGAACGGGCCTTAATGAAACTTGATTATAAAGCTATAACTTTGTTGCAGACAATTTTCATAATATAGATTTAAACATTCTGTCAGTGTTGCTTGCATAAATATCTTATTTTTTAAGTCATGTTACATTCATTCTTGAAAACTATTAATGAATATTAGTTCTATTTTATTTAAAGAAGTACTAAAAATTATAAACCTTTCCATAAACAAGAGACTTCAACTTTCTGTGCAACTAAACTACAACTTCCATGATATGTTTAAAAATTCTGCTTGTGCTTGCCCTAAAATCTAACGTCATTAGCTTTTTGTATTGCATTAAAATACAGGCATGTGTATATTATATTTAGGTACATTTCTTTTCTAGGGGAACTTTTAGAATGGAGAGAGAAGACGGATTGAACTTTGAATGTCGAATACCTCCATTTTCATTGGAAAGCAAATAATAAATACGCTTTCTTGCATTTCATTTGTGTAATAAATGTAATTAATTCATAGAGGAGAGTTTATATTTTAATGAATCACCCCCCCCCCTCCCTTCTGCATACTGAAAGGCATTTAACCTGTTCGAGATATTCTTTTTTTATTTAAAAAGCCCGAGAGAAGTGGAAGAGAGGCTAATCATCAAAAATAAGTGCATTCATTCAAAAATCTATTAGGGCTTCAAAAGTTTAAGAAAATTAAATTTAGTATAATCACAGTCAAACTTAAATTGTTAAAACTGGACTTGGGCAAGACAGGCATTAAAAAATTAAGACATGAAATTTTTAGTGAAGTCTTCAAATTTTGATGATGAACCAAAATAATTAGGTTTCTGTAAAAACGTTAAGAAATTAGCACAATGCATAAAATGCAACTATGTTGCAATAATTCATTACTTTGAGACTGGAGATAGTTTATAATTTTATTTATTACTCATCAAGTCATATTGAAATGAAATTTGACTAAGTGTAGTACACATTAATAAAGGCTAATTTTGTTTCATTTATTTATAGTTGTAAGTCTTTGTACACTTTAGATTCAAAGACAATCTGATGATTTTTGGTCAAATAGCAAAATATTTTCCCTGAATCTTGTTTAAAATTGCAGTACCCGAAGACCTGTAGTTGGGGCAAAAGTAACCTGCTGAGATTAGGAGCTGTATAGCCTTCACAATGTTGCCAGGTTAGGTTTAGCCCAACTATAGCATTCTCAGGTAAATAAGACAAATTTTAAATACAAACCCCTTATGCTTTTGGGAAGAAAACTTCAAGAAACATCTGACTTATGTTTACATTATGGCTCCAATTCCAAATTTTTTAAATTGAAAAAATATATTTTTTTATTCAAGCAGCATTTCTTTAGTGTTGGATTGTGAATTTGCAGCTTTCTAAATGCAGCTTATACTCTTTCTCAGTTCTCCATAAAAATTATCAGTTTCTATTTCTCTATGTTAAAATCTAATGAATTCTTAATGACTTATTAAGCTTTGAAGTCTCAAGAATTTCTAATTTAGACACGTACATTCAGATGGTTCTAAAATATTAGTGAATATTCTATCTTCATCGTTTTATTCTAGTAAGTCAACTACATGTTTTTAATCCTTGATTTAATCCTCAACTGCCTAAGTAAGTGACAGTTGAGCTTGAGATGGAATGGGCTACTTAATAAATTTCCCAAGTTTTATCATTTTGCATGAAATTTTTAGTACAGTGTTCGCCACTTATTAAAATCACATTTGTTCCGAGGATATTTGATGTCATTATAAGCTGCTGATTTTATAAACCGGCATACATAAAATTACACAAAGAAAAGGTTTCAAAGTTTAAACAAAATAAAAAAGAAATGAATTACTTTTATCTGTATTTTATTTTAAATTAATTAAAATGCAATTCGAATTTAGCTTCATCTTTTTAATCACATAGGGGTTTTAAAATATTGATTTGTTGTTTGAGAAATAGATTTTAAAGTAAAGATTCAACATCATTTGAGAGTTTATAAAAGTTCTTGTAACTTTTAGTATTACCTCCTCTTTGCTCTAAAGTGCACTGGATAACAGCAAGCACTTTTCTGACATCAACTGAAGAGGTCAAATTTGGCATTATGACTGAGATTTCTTCATCTTCAGAGACCGATTCTTCCACTTTTTGGTGTGACGTAACTAAAATTTATAATTTGTTGCAATTTCACAATCAGATTTCTCTCATGATGTTCGCAAATTATCATCTATCGAAATATTTTGTTAAAATTGTTCATCAATTTCTTCTTCTTCATCAACTATTTCCGCTATGGTATTATCAGCTTGATTTTATAGAACGGTGCTAATGATTTTATTAAAAGATGGTTTTAACATGTTTTGACAGTCATGATTCTGTTCTTCCAGATTTGATTTTATAAAGCGGCTGATTTTATAATCCAGTGATTTTATTAGTGGCCGGCACTGTACTACCAAATGTTGCCACAAGGGACAATTTTTCATATGTGGCTTTGAATTCAGCTTGCTGCAATTCAGGGTTGTTAGATTGTGTCGACTGTGGTTTAAACCAAAGAAAACCATGCTGGTTTTTTTGAACAATAAATCTTTTCCTCCTACGTGTTTTTATGAATTTTACATTATTTTAAAATCCAATTTCTGCAGATCAACTAGCAACATTTGAGAGATACTGTAAAAGCACTTATTTTCACGAGCCGTAACTTTCAAAAATATGAAGCTAAAAATTTTGCAAATTTTATATGAACAGAGAAGGCAGTTAAAAAATCCACAGCAAAAGTATTTCGTGATTCTTTAATTTTCACAATTTATGACGAGCTCACAAAAACTAAAGTACCGCGAAAATATGCTTTTACAATAAACAACAAATTGACAATATATATATTTTTTAATGTGTGATTCTCAGAAGGTTAATTTTAAGCAATTTCAAAAATTTTCAAATTTGACATCAATTTTGTTTTTATCACATAGTATGTGCACCTAGAACATGATATGTAATCATTAAAAGACAGCTGGTATTTGTAAAAATTAATTATTAGCAAATTTAATTCACAGGCTGTAGGTAAGATAGTCGGCGCCTAGGTCGTTACACAATTCGGACATCTCAAATGTATATAAGAAAAAAGATTTTCTTCCAAAGATACTGCATAAAAACTTAAGAAAGGACTTTTCAGCAATCAATAATTGATTTTAACCCATTAGTGCCGGTTGGTACAAAAATATACCAACACGGAAAGGAAATGTAACTTGTCCTTACATGACTCTATCAATCTAACAGTTGTGCATTTCACATGGTAAATACTCACAGAAAGGAAAATATATATAAGTTTCGCACCCTTATCGAAAACGTGCGAGATAATAGGCTTAAAACTTGAATGAATGTCTTATTGATTTTTTCGAAGTCGGCATTAATGGGTTAATGATAGATAAATAGGTTTAAAACATATACATATTCTATTTAGTTTTCAAAAAGTAGCACTATTCAGATCGTAATGTTTGGACATACCTCAAACTGCCAACCAACTTTTTTTCTAAAATTGTTTAGAAAATAAACAATATGTCCTTACTTTTGTTATTTGTAGAAAATGTTATCAAAAATTATTCAGTTTGAGATTCATGCCCTTAATTTTCTTTGAAACACTTAGAAATAATTAAAAAAAAATTTTTTTTTGAAGGTTATGTTTTGAATGTCCGAAATTGTCCCTTTTAGGAAGAAGAAACATTTTTTAAAGGTATTTGAAAAACATTTTAAAATTAATTTATGGCAATTCCTGTCTCTATACAGAATAAATTCACTCTAAAAAAATTGAGTGAATTAAAATAATAGTTATTTGGTGTAATAGCTTTAACCTTTAGGAACCGGGTGGTACACATAGTTGTATCATAAGTCTTTTTTTTAGAGGACGGGGTTGAAATTTTCACTAGAACCCTTTGGAGCCGGGGATTCTTTCAAGGTTTCATACGTCTGGTACAACAGTTTATACCTTCTCTTTTCAATGGAAAAGAAATCTGTGGTTCAACTGTCGTACTACCTAGGTCGCAAGAAAAATTTCTATATGAACAGCCTGGATCCAAAAGGTTAAAGTTTAGGTCTGTGTTTGCTCCCACCTTTTGAGAACTGCCCAAATGTAATCGGAGTTCTGTAAATTATCCCCCCCCCCCCCCCATTACAAGTTTTCTTATTAGGTACATTAAAGTACAAGGCAAACCAACTAAGTTTTTCTAAAATTACATGGAGAAATATCCAAGTAGTTTATTGTCTCTTTTTCTCAGTCTCTTACGTTTCAACAGTCAAAAGGTATATTTTATCCAAAACTGAATCCTACTTTATAATTTGCTTGATTACTAAAGATCTAAAGAAAAATATATCATGAGTCATTATGGCAGTCTGTAATGTATGTAAAAAGGTATAAAATGGAAATACCATACATAGCTGATTAAATTCTTCCCTCTCATTTTGGAAGTTAAGATTCTCATCTTCTTTGAAGCATTGCTGGAAAACAAAAGATATTTTTTTTTTTTTAAACAGGAAGACTACTATGTATTTGAAGTAAATTTATATGTAAATTAATATTTCAATCCTTTTACTGCATAACAAACTAAAAAAAATTTAACCTTTAAATCAATCTATGGTGAAAATACTTGAATTTTGTTATAATTTACAAGTCAGGTATTCCTATGTAAAATTCGCAGATATGCATTTTAAAAGCAAAACAAAAGTATAAATTCATTTTGGAATGTGTTAAACATTTCATGAAAAAAAAAACCATCTGAGACAAAGTATGTTGTGGTTGTTCACACACAAGGAGAAATAATTTGGCACCTTTTTGTAAATAAATTTATTGAAATATATGGAAACATCTGTATAGTACAAAATTTTTGTAAAGTACAAGTCAAGGTTAGAAATTTTCGTATGAGAAGAAAGATTAACATTTACTTCGATAAAAATTAAAAACTTAACTATGTACAAAAAGATTTTTTTTTCAATACATAAAATGTAATCACATCTAAAAAAAATCCAGATTATCTTGAATTTAATACTGAACCGAAAAGTTCTCGCAAATTAGGATATACACTCACAATTTTAGTGCAAACAACAATAGCAGAAATTAAGCATTGCATAAAATGTCTATTCACAACAAACTTTTGAAAACATATAAAATTTTAGACATGGCTTTTTACTCAGATGGATCAATCCTTCGCTCGAAGTTTATAATATGTCACTTTCTCAATTTATATACATTTATTTAATTCCTTTTAGATCATGAAATGAATTACATTGCTGTTGTAATAATTTTCTGTGTGCATTTATGACATATGAGAAAACATTTGGCAAGATGTTTTAATGAGGTACATTGAACACCAATAAATTGAATCAACCGCTTTAATGAATAAAAAAAAATCCAGTTTCATTAAATTAGTTGCTATATTGGATCAAAATTTAAGATTAAATGTGATTTATAAGCAGCGGCAGCCACTGTATATTCAAAACTCAAATCTAAAAGTAATTCAAAAACTCGAAAAATAGTCAAGAATTACGACAAATGGTATGAGATAGTTATAATAAAACCCTCTGATAATTAACATTGAAAACAAGCTTTTTTTTTCTACATTTCAGACAAATTTAATTACTATTAGCTATTGCTTAAACTTCATTTTTAGTATGAAACATATTCCATACTAGGGATGCACCGATAAGCAAATTGGCCGATTACCAATTAATCGGTTGTTTATAATCGGCCGATTAATCGGCTGAACCGATTAATGAGAAGGATGATTGTTTTTAATACTACCAATTTTACCATCACTGTTTTTTCTCTTATACAATTCCGAGTTTAGAAATAGTAAGAGTAATTTATTTCAGAGAGAATTTTTTCCATTTTCCTAATTTTTACAAAATAATTTCAATATTTTATCAAATTTCTCAGAACCAATTTTCATATTATTGTCAATAATATTACATTAAAACATTTTTAATTATGTTAATTGGACATAAAAATTCAAAAAAAGGGGAGAGGGAGTCTGTCGTGAGCACTCCAATTCAGGAGTACTTTATATTTAAAGATTTTTATAATTAGTTGCAATTCAACTTAAGGCTTTTATTCCTTGTCAAAATTAGAGGTTATCTACAAGCATTGTACTAAGGAGAAAACTGTTGCCACATGAAAAATCTTGTAACATTGTCAATGTATATTTATGCAAAGTAGGAGAATTAATTTATTAAAAACTTTATATCAACTGTGAGGATTATTATTACTGTTAATAAAATTATTCATCATAGTTTCAAAGCGAAGGTATACTTTGAAGAATAATATTTAAAAAATATTTTTTGGCCGATTAATCGACCCGATTTTGCCGATTATTATTAATTGGCAAAGTGGCCGATTAATCGGTGCATCCCTATTCCATAATAATAAAATGCTAAAAGAAAATTAAAACTCCAGCAACATAATATCATACATCAATTGAATGGGCCAGAATAGTCCATTTTAAGAACGGAAAAACAGCTTCAAAAAAAAATCTGTAAAACTCCATTCTAAATAAAGGAATAACACAAACATGATGCTCAAACAGCAATCTAGATCTCAGGGATAAAAATGCGGTAGTTGGGAAATATACACAAAACTCATGCAGTGAAGACTGCCTTAAATCATTCAATGCTCTGACAAACTTGGTTTAAAGTAATGGAACTGTTAATTTTAGACCTTCAGTTATCAATTTATGTACACATATATATTTTCCGAATAATTCCATAAAATTTAAAGCACAACTTTGGATAGTCTGTATGTAAAAACATTATATATATGTACATATATATATATATTAAAGGTTAATATATTTCGAACAATTCTATGCATTGCGATTGTCAATTACTTCTCTCTCTCTCTCTTTTGGAAATTACTTGTTAGGCACATCTTGCACCAATAGTTAAATTTAAAAAATAATTATTTTTAAAAAGAAATAACCAATTGTTTAAACATGGTATTCAAATGTAATTTATTAAATAAGAGAATAATTTTAAAACATTCCAGATTTAGGTAAAATAGGGGGGGGGGGGGATCCAAAGATACTTTTTTCTCATTATTAAATACAAACCCTTCAGAAAACTTGGGCCTTTTTGCAGAATTATTACAGAAAGAGACATACCTAGGGAAATATAAAGATTGGAATTGAATAGTACAACAAAAGCTTCTGCACTTCATTATTATTACTATTTTGTGTTTATCTTGTTCATGTTTAATGAATACTCTAATGTAATTTGCAACGAATTGAGATGCTAAAAAGTTGTGAAAAATCTATCATAAGCAAAACAGATAACACGTTTTTTAAAAATTATTCTCACTGCATAAAAAAGTTGAATTTAAATCACATAAGTATTTCTGTTGCGAAAACCTAGAGGGAGGGGGAACTGCACAATGAGTGAAACATCACCACTTTATTCTGCATTCTCAGCATTCAGAACATCAATACTTTATACATTAAAAATTATTTTCAAGAAAGATTAACTATAGTCAATTACTGGTGTGTGCAATTTTGTTGATCATCAAAATAAACATTTACTCTGTGTGTTTAATCTTTTTTGTCTTGTCGTAGAATGCAGTAAAATTTATGTAATTTTTATTGATATTACTAACGAAATTCTCGTTCAAAGAGTAAAACTTTGATACATTTTTTTTTTTTTTTTGAAAAATGTATATATTTTTTACTAGCCGTACAATTTTTTTAAATAAAAAGTTATAATCTAACAAACTGATATTTTTGAATAGATTAAATTTTTGAGCAATTATAGAATTTGTATACAAGCTTGTTTCTTGATAAGTGCTTATGAAATGGGTATACAATCCGTTCTGCATAGTCCCAAAGGGTGACCTTCTATCAAGGTCTGACTGCATTTATGTTTTATAGTACCAACTTAGTTATTCTTGCCCGAGGTTTTGCTTCTGGGAACAGATCAGCTATACAAATACTAAGTAGGTAGATGTCTAAAAATGGAAGTAATATATCACAGTTGTATAAGAGATGAAATTTGCGAAAGATGAGTACCGAAAGCAACAGCTTCTATTAAGTTTTTTTGTTTATGTTAAATTACCATAGCAAGGATATTTCGTTTGTAATAATGTAATGAATACAGAAAATGCAATCTGAAAAATGGGGTAGGCTTAAAATATGAGATGACATGCTAATTTGACAGAAAAAGACGATAAAACTCGAAAAATTAGTAACAATAACCAGAAATAAATTTCAGGTTAATTATTAATTTATTTGTGATGCTTTAAGTTTAGTAATTATAAAAGTAGTCTCAATTTGGCATTGGCATGCAAAAAGAAATAAATGAATAAAAAAGTATTCATGATAATATTGAAAATTTTTCTTATAGAAGTTTAGTTTCATCATTTGTAAAGTAGGAAAAACTTGAGCTAAAAAAATAAAATAGCTTAAAATAAAAATAAGTATTTTTAAAAAACTTTTTGAGAAATAAACTAGTTGATTAACAAATACATTTTAACAGTAATTAACAATAGAACATGAGTCCCATGGAGAACATTTTACTTCTTAAGAGCTTCTAAAAACAATCATATGCACCATTTTAAAACCTTTGATTTTTTAGAAGAAAATCAAAACAGTTTTAAATACCTCAATTAATAATAGGAAAATTCTATGTAATTGAGCAGTTATTAGTGCAATTTTCTATATTTAGATATTGTGATGTCCCAAATTTTATTGGGTTTCCCAACAGGTAAAGAAACTCAATACATGGATCTTTTCATATTTTACACAATTTTTATATCTCAATGTATTCATATGTTCATAATTTTAAGCAGTTCATATGCAGTAATATAGGGGAAGAAAGGGAAAATCTTACTGAAGCACAACAACGCTTTCATACATCTAGCTAAGTCTGAACCTTTAAAAGCAATATTAACTTTCTCTACTATTGAAAGGTAAATTTCACTCTATTAAACATTTTATATGTATAAGTATACAGATTACTTACAATCTTTTTATTTTCGTCTGTTCAATAGCTTTCTGAATATACAACAAATAATTTTAAAAAAATAATAATATGGCCTTTGTTCACGCAACCGTTTGTCCTTGATGTATACTTCTAGTGGCAAAAATGCTCAAAAGGAAGTGCAGTTAAGATAATGAAAGTTTGATGTGCAAAAAAAAAAAAAAAAAAATTAGTAAAAAAATACAAAATGTTAACTTTTTATATAGTTCCTACATGCCTAACTTATATTTAAGGAAATCAAGAACATAATAAAAGTTCCAACTCGAGAAGTTTGACATCAGTACGACCAATATTCACCGAGATGTGAAACACAGCATTATGAGATTTACATCACTTTGTGCTCACTGTCAATAACACGCTGGAGGGGGGGAGGTATATCCGTTAGCGGCTTCAGTAGAATATCTGTTCAAGTTTTATTTGCAAATCTTTTAAATTTTTTGTGTTGGAATAATTTTTTCAGAAACATAAGTTAGGGGACCTGAAGTTAGTATGAAAATGTAAGAATGAAGGCTTTCACGGACGGAGTAAATACTAGTTAAGGATTCTGGGCAAGTCGCCAAATTAATCAATGACACCCACTGAAGATGACCGCCGCAGTTGCGATCGAAACGTATGGATTAAAGCCATTCAGACCACGGCACAACAGCCCGGAATCCTTAACTAGTATTAGTATGAAAAGTTAGAATTTTGTTTTTTTTTCACTAAATTTGTTTATCGTATCAAACTTTCAACATCTTTACTCTGCACCTCATTTTGAGCATTTTTGCAATTGGAAGTATACATCTAAGAAGAACGGTTGTGGAAAAAAAAAGGTCATGCAAGTAAAAACCGAATAAACCCTGTATAAAATAATAAATGTTCAGTAGAAGTGAAGATGACTAAATTTACAAAATCAATTTCATAGCATTAGAAAATCTATTAAATATTTAACATATTCAGCAGTGAAGATAAACAAGAGTCGAATGAAGTAAAGCAGACCCTCATTTTACTTCGAAAGGATTAAGATTTGGTATTTATTTTGTTTTATACAGATGAGTTTTGATTTTATGCGGATGCGGCATTGCAAACAAATAAAAATTCAACTCCTGATATTGCAGGTAATGTGCAAAGGAACAGCATTTTGGAGTACTAATAGGCAAGATTGGGTCACTGGAAATCTTTTTTACGATTCATGCCACATTTCTTTCTCAGCAGTAAAGTTATAAAACTGAATGAAGTATTTTTTCATCTATGAAACTAAACCCCAATTTTAACAATACTATGAAGTCTTAATTTCTGCAGCACTTTCATGGCTTGTACCCCTGTATAAAATGAGGGTCTACTCTATTAAATATGAAAATGTTTTCATTTTAAAACACAAATCCAAACAGAAATATGAAATTTACAGTTCACAACACCTTCAAAGAAGATACTAACATCAATACATTTTCCTTCTCTATTTCTAAGTATCACACACTTTACATTTTCATGCACTGGGCCTGCAGAACTGTGTCAACTGTGAACTTTTTATTTTACCGACTTAAATCCTAGTCAGTCATCTAAAAAGCTGAATATATGTGCATTAAAAACCCAAGGAAAGCTATAAATTTAGGTACAAGAGAGGTCATCATTTTTTAATTTTTTTTCTATGAAAATAAGACCCAGTTTTTAAACTATGTACTGTTTTTTTCTCATGCATACTCACTAGAAATACTCCCAGATATATATCATAAAATTAAAGGACTGCAAATGATTTTTAAAACATTTATAAGATAAATTGAGCAAAATGATTTCAATATTCAATTTCACTAAGCAACTATTTTAAAGTCCTGAATAAAGTATCTACTAAATAGAAATACATATAAAACTTCTGCTTATAAAGGCACAATGCAAATCCTGATTCCAAAAACAAAAAAGTGAAAAGAAGAAAGTTTTCATGCAATACACCAACAACTTGGTTATTCTATCCAAGGACTGCAGATTCATGCTTGTTAGCACTCGTCAGCCTGGAATAGGAAATAATCGAGTTGGAGGCAGAAATCCTCTTATGGAAGCAAAGAGGGCCAAAAAAACTAGTAGCCAATGTGAAATTAGAATACCAGCGAGCGACCACACATTGGTAACGTACAACTCATGAATTGTAAGGCAGTATAAAGCAGTAAGTTACCGTCCCTAAGCCAGGGCTAAAGCAGAAACATGCAATACATTGCCAACTCAGTTATTCTACCCAAAACAAGTTGGCGGGATATCACATGTTTCTGCCTTAGCCCTGGCTTAGGGGCGGTAACTTACTGCTTTATAAGAAAGCTTTGTTCACCACATTTTAAATTAACTTATGAGAGTTTAGAATACAACTAATATTTACACCTTGATTAATGTATGTCGCTTATGTTATTGATTTTGTTAAAACATCAACTATTTTTTAATAAAATGCATACACATTTTAAGTTTTGCAAAACAAAATTAAATGGAATAACAACTACCCTATTTTTTATGAATAATATGTATTGAAGTGTGAGGAATTTATTTTATTCCAAGTATAACATATAACTTGAGATTATCAAAGGGATATCTCACTAAGATGTTCTGAAATTCATTAATAGTTTTCATGGATGCCTAAAAAAAATAGCATTTGCCTTTCTTGAAAAACTTTGTAACATGTTTAACACAAAAAAAAAAAAAAAAACATACGGAGATATTAACATCAGATAATAAACAATAATTAGATAAATAAGCATGTAAAACAATTTAAGGCAAATGATTTATTAAGTTAAAATTGAAAAATTTGCACCTTTCTGGATAATATCCTGTTCCGGCAGGAACCTATGGTGGAGTATGAAATGAGATTCTTAGAGTAATTTGGATGCATTGCAGCAACTCAAAATCATAGAAGTGTTCAAAAATAATAATGTAGAAGCAAAAAATATCAATACGCCAAAACTAAAACAATATATTCAATAGGCTTAGTAGAAAAATGACTTTTTAATATAAGCATATTAACGTCAGAAAAATTACAATATGCTAATTAAAAACAAAAAAGGAAATGATATTTTAAAATCAATCACAGCAAAGAGGAAAAAGATATCACAAATCAAATGAAATATTCCAGTATGCTCATGAAATAAAAGCATTCATTTTAAAAGAATTATTTATAACTAAGAAGCATAATTTATTTCAATAGATAATTTTGTGTAATAAACAAAACCAAAAGACAACTATTTACGAAATTTGGCTATGATGCATTAGCAACAAGTTTTATATCCACTGTTGAGTACAAAAATTGTAAGATTTTTATTTTAGCATAGTTATAATAGTTATAACAAGCAAATACATTGTGTATTGTAAAATAAAAATAAGCTATTTACTTTTTTTTTAATATTTTACCAGTTAGGAACTAAAAATTTCAATATACACACACGTGATATACATCACAAAAACATGTTTCATTCATTAAAAAAGTATCAAAAATCCAACAGGATTAATAAGATGTATCCTAAAGAACACTTAATGTCAATAAATATAATGCATTTGATAATAAAACAACTACATGGAATTTACTGTAGATGGAAAGTGGCCGGTTCATAGGGAGAAATACTGATACACAAAGTTAAATATTATAAATAATT
Source organism: Uloborus plumipes (assembly GCA_038373865.1). NCBI lineage: Eukaryota > Metazoa > Arthropoda > Arachnida > Araneae > Uloboridae > Uloborus > Uloborus plumipes. Next base: position 163,337 of record JAXGGA010000711.1, on the reverse strand, counting down.
TATTATCAATATTTGGTTTTAAAAATGAGCAGTATAATTTAAAATGCCACAAGCAACAGACTTGAGATTAACTCAATTTCTGTCACGAATTGGTAAGGGGAAAAATGGCACTTCAGGGTTAATGCGCCCCAGGCCATGAGGCTGATCGTCAAAGCTGATTCTCTTCTTTCTGTTGACTAGAGGCAGCCTCTGCTTCTTGTATGGATGCTTGAAGAGCAATGGGAGTGAGCCATTCTTTGGGTAGGCAACGCTGGAGGAATGGCACTCGAGAACTCATGTCTGCGAGACGATTCACCCAAGATGGAATGTCTTTACCACAAAGAATCTGAAAAATGACATAAATCACATTTACACCAAACAAATTTCTTTACAAGTAAGGTTTTATCTGTACATGAGAAAAAACAAGCGTTAAGTCCATTTTTGTTACTTTTCAGGGACGGGGGGTCAAAACATTTTTTGGATGCATGCAAAAGGATGGGAATCATGCTCTTTTAAAGCTGCTAAATAATTGTGAAAAAATGTTTTTTACAGAATAACATTCTCATGCGTCGCTGCGGAATAAGATTCTACATAGAATGCATTAATAAAGTGAAAATCATAATTTTGAACTACTGCTAGTCTAGCTCTGAGGTACAGAAATAGCAAATTAAAATTGATCAAGACAGTAAAAAATATTTCTGAATATTACAGAATTCTAATTTCAACCACATGTTACTCTAAGAAGTCTCTTATTTCAGTCTTTTAGATTTAAAAATATTTATAGAAAATGCAAGAATGTTTATTCTATGTTTCAAGTTTTTTTTTTTTTTGAAAAACTTTTTTACTTTTTTTTGTGGTCATATATGCTTAAGGAGAAACAAAAATGATGAACTTGAACATTGTTCTTAAGATATTATGCTTAAAATTTTATGAAACATTAATTGCATTCTAGAGTAAACCTCACTAAAGGCTAAAGCAACTACCTGTGATTCCGGCAAAAATCGGTTGTAAAAAGGAAGTGATAATTTAATGGAGGTTGTTTTAAATCAGTTGTTTATATGGTGAAACAGTTATGTTAAAAGACATAACAACAAAGAATTTATGTTACAGAAAAATCTTTTTTTTCCAAGTTTATTGAATTGTTACAAGATATTATTCAGTAGTATATGCTGACATTTTTTTCTTTAATTTCAAAAATAAATGGTTATGTCCAGTGAGAACAATGTTTACTTTTTGCTATTTTTAAATTGAATAAATCAGATTTTAGTAACTAAGCAGTGTGATAGCTGTCAGTCAATCACCCATGACATAAACAATTATCATCATTTTGACAACTAAATGCAATAAGCGCAAAAATAAACGTGTTAAACATTTACCTGAGTCAGAGCACCTGAAAAATGATTGCAGTTCTTTGTTATAAGGTGATACCAATCTCCGCGAAACTGCTTTCCGAGTTCTTCAACTATCTGTCTTACATCACTGTCAGTGAAATCTGTATGACCTATTAATACAGTTTGTCTAAAAAGAAATAAGCAAACAAGTGTGTGTTTTAGTCACTATAGTAATCGCGTGATTTTTTTAACATTTACATTTGCTTGTTTACCTCACAACATTCAATCTAATGTAAGTACGATTTGCAGGGCCTGTGCTAGGCATTCCCTATCGCGCCAAAAGCAATAAAGTGGTAAATTCAGGGAAACAAACTTTGATTTGAAGAAAACATTAGCTAAAAAGAAATCCTCCAAAAATTAACACAGGAAAAAAATACTCCTCCATTTTCAAAATTATGCAAAAGATTGTTAAAAAAATATGCTAAAAAAATAAACCCCGCCAACCAAGTGCATTATTTATCTCAACTGTATACTACATCTTTAAAATGTAAGTACAAGTAGGGTTTGCACAGTATACTTTCAAAACACTTACTTTGTCATCTAATTTAGTAAAATCAATCTTTGGTTACGACAAAATTTGAGTAATATACTGGCTAATAATTAGAAATTCCTAGAGCAGTTGTTGAATTAGTATTTAGCAGTAATGAAAATAAAATTACTATATGTACTCATGGTGTAAACAAAATCCACAAAAAAATTTACACTGATATTCCCTCATGTAGTTACCAAAATCTCTGACTCTAATCATAACTAATCATACATATCTAAAATTTAAAAGAACATCACCATCGTTCAAAAGGAACATAAGGAACCTCTTGCAAAAAAGGAGAACTAATTGAATATTCATGAACACGTACACAAAAATACAGGGAGGCCAAAATAAAAGCGGTTCGACAAATGTCTGATTCTATATTTTCCGGGACCATTTTATTTTGTTACCCTGTATGCAGGGTGTTCTGTTTTATCTTGTATGACCTTTATTTTTGCAGCGTTCCTAGATGCATACTTCCAATGGCAAAAAAGGCTCAAAACAAAGGACAGAGTTCAGAAGTTAAAAGTTTGAAGTAAAAAAAGAAGGGAAAAAAAAAAGTCAAAAAATGTAAAATGTTAACTTTTCATACTGATCTTAGGTCTTTTAAAATATATTTAGAGAAATCAAGAGCATATAAAAACAATTCGAACACAAAACGTTTGACATTAGAACGACTAATATTCACTGAGATATGATACGCCACATTTTATGACTTACACCACGTCATACTCGCTGTCAAAAACATGAATTGGGGAAAAATATATCCACTTACGGCTTCAGGAGAATGACAACCCGTCATTCTATTGAAAGCGCTTCATGTTCCAATCTCATTTTCAACATGGGCCTGTAAGACTTTTGAGCCTGAGGAAACATGGAGTTCATATGAAAAGTTGGATTTGGCACTGCATTAGCCGGCATGCCGGAAAAAGTGAGGTTGATCATCATGCCGTGAAATTTGAATTTTCCAGCATGCCGGCAAATTCAAAGTTTATTTTCCAACAAAACAGAAGTCCATTTTCCAGCTCAGTTTCAACCATAAAGCAAAACACTGCAAGTAAAAATGATTAAATTCCCTTAGTAAACTTCTTTTTCAATAACAAACCAATGAAGTTCAGGGCTTGATCGTGCATTATCTTGCTATCTCCATATATTATTTCTCTAAGCCGAATCCTATACCCGGTCGAAACTCGCTCATTTCTTTATCGAATTGCAAGAAAATTTATGATTTTGAAGCTTATAATGCGGGCTATTGACGAAAATTAGACCCACCCTCTAAAAAGTGTCGGTTCGTTTTTTATTCGAACTTCAATTTTTGGGCACAAAATTGACTCTATCTAGCGAAATAATTGTCGTATCGTCTACATTTTGATTTCATTCGAAAGATTAAAAAAAATGCGTTCTTTAGAAGGTTTCTCCGCTAGCGCCGCTTAACGAGAATCTCGAAAATCCATGTTTAAGCGACTTATAAGCGATTGAAGTTTGAAAAAGTTAAATTTTTTGCTCAAACGTTAAAATCGTTACATTGTTGTTCAAATCAATTTTAAATGCAACATTTCAAGCAAAGGCTTAGCTCGGTAAACACTTAATTGTACAGAAAATAAACAACGTTACAATGCACAAATGAGCAGTGCATCCATAAGCTCACAACTTTTTTGCATTGATAAAGGCGTTCCTTGTAACGCCGAAACACGTGTCTGCAGTATCCCTGCTCATTTGTGCATTGTAACGTTGTTTATTTTCTGTACATCTTTAGCACAAAGGTATTTGTAAACTTTACTTAATTGTAACTTTTATTGTTTCAAAATACTATGGTAGTTTTGCGATAACATTAGTATTTAGTTTAGTAGTAGCCTTGGGTATTTGATTTTAATATAGGGTATCACTTTTGTAGTAGTTGTAAAAGTGAACATGTCTTTGATCTCTTTGAAAAGCTGTCAGAACGACGGCAGTAGATGGCGATGCAAATGAAGCCAATAAAAATTGTCGTATCAAATTTTAAGTTTAGAGTTTTTTTTTTCTTTGCGGAATTCCGCACGGGTCACCTAGTAGTTGATTAATATTTTTACAAAATTAAACTGTTAATTAATACTAATAAAATGATCTATACTGGCGTGCTAAGTACAAAAGTGGTGTCCGCAGCTGAGCTCAAAATGAGAAAATTACTTTTTAGCCTACTTTCCCGTTAAAAATAAAAGAGACGAAAAAAGCATTAAAATTGGCTTAATGCATCTAAAAAATGTCGCCAAGTCCAAAAAATATCGCCAAGTAAAAAAAAGTCAAAAAGAAACAAAACAATGAAATAAATATCAAAAAATTAAAAATTTGAAAGTAGGGTATTGAGATGGGGAATTTGTGTGTCTGTTGGTCTGTCTGTCCCCCTCTAATAACTTTTGAATGAACATTCCGATTTGGACAAACTTTTTTTTGTTGGAAAGATCTCGGCGAGTACAGCTCATTCCCATATTTGATTTTTTGATTTGAACAATTTTTGGTTCAACTTTGAGCCGTTCAAACAATCGGTCCCGCGATACTAACTTTTGAATGAACAGTCCGATTTGAACAAACTTTTTTTTTGTTCGAAAGATCTTTTCAAGGATACTTCATTCCCGTATCTACATTTTCGATTTAAATAATTTTTCGTTCAACATTGAACCGTTCAAACAAGCCCTCACCCCTAATAACTTTTGAGTGAACCGTCCGATTTAAACAAACTTTTTTTTGTTCGAAAGATGCTCGGCAAGGATACTTCATCCCCGTTTTTAAATTTCCGATTTGAACAATTTTTCGTTCAACATTGAACCGTTCAAACAAGCCCTCACACCTAATAACTTTTGAATGAACAGTCCGATTTAAACAAACTTTTTTTTGTTCAAAAGATCTCGGCAAGGATGCTTCATTACCGTATTTAAATTTTCAATTTGAACATTTTTTTCGTTCAACATTGAACCGTTCAAACAACCTTTCCCCACCTAATAACTTTTAAGTGAACCGTCCGAATTGAATAAACTTTTTTTTGTTCGAAAGATCTCGGAGAGGCTCATTCCTATATTTCACTTTTCAATTTGAACCATTTTTCGTTCAATGATGAACCGTTCAGAAAAAATTTTAACATGAGCGCCTATGGAGAAATTTAAATTGAATGTTGATTCTGAACTTCAAGGCGGATTTCCTTCAAACTAACTTTGTAAGAAAATGGTTTTGATAAATAATGTATTGTAAAGTACTTTTCTGAATAATCTTCTGTGAGGACTCTGATTCCGACTCCGACTCCGCAACCATGGCGGAAATGCAGGTTCAGAAAAAATGACTGACTGGGCAGACGATTTTTTGTTTATTTATTTATTTGTTTTGTTTAATTTATTATTATTATTTTTTTTTATCAGACGATTTTTTTTTGTCAACAAAAATTTTTCATTCACGAGAGCATTTTATTCCTTATTTATATTTAACAACTGGTAACGGATTAAAAATGAAATTCAAGACATTTTATTAACGAACGACTTTTTTTTCTTTCTTTGATAAAATGTGTTTAAGTTCTTTGTACTTTTATTTTATTTATTTTTTTTTTTTCTTTTGAAAACGATTGTGGAATTTTTCTACGGAAGAACTATAACAGTTACATTCTTTAAAAGGTGCGACAAAACTTTATTGACTCGTTTATTTACTTTTTACGTGTCTATTTTATCTGATGAGAGATGTATATTTTGCTTTCAGAAATCTGCTTTAAGTGCTATAAAGATATGTTTGACATAATTTTTAGTTTCAGATAATCAAGAGAATATTGATCAGATGCTAATGCCGATGTCGATGTACGGGAAAGTAGGCTCGTTTAGTTCTTGACAGAACTTCTTGTTATTTATGCCTCTATGTATTTCATTTGGATATCAGTCTTTCAGAAATTTTATTTTAATATTTCCCATTCACAAATGACCATAAAACAAGGTTTTAGGTAACATACGTTACATGCAGATACCTGTTGACAATCATTCAATTTTGATAAAAAGTACAGATGTGACTTTTAAGCTTGAAACTCCAGTATAGAACTTCCTTATTTTTTAGGTTGTATATGTATTTGCTATAGAAATAAATTATTACTTTTTTCTAACCTCGGTTTTTTCGGGGAAAGGACCAGGTAAGGTTTATTGAAAATCTGGTGACCCTTAAATTTTACAGCATGGCGGCTAATGCGGTATTTTATTTTTATTTATTTTTTTTGCTTCAAATTTTTTAATATCTTAACCCTGTACCTCCTTTTGAGCACTTTTGCTGTTGGAAATATGCATCTAGCACAAATGGTAGCAAAGGAACAACCTGTATATATATACATAAGCAAAGGCTATTACTTACTTGAATTTAAACTGTTCTCCTAAATCATCTGCATCTCTAGGAGTAATTTCAAAAATGCCAGAAAATGGAAATGGATGGCCACCATAAGCAAACTCTTCAAGAAAATACTTTGTTTTAATATTGTTTATAATACAATTGCAAATTTATCGTGAAAATAATTATTAAAATGATATTAACTGTCAAGAAGAAAGTATTTGATTTTTTAAACATCAATAAAAAATAACAATGAAAAAGAGTTACAAAATCAAGCACAAGTTCACACATCTTATTACTAAAATATAAGGCTTCTAAGAAATATATGGTTGAGAACCTCCAGTTTTTTAAATGGAACAATAGCAACAATTTTCTAAACATACAATCCTATCAGTTTTTTATGTTTAAGAAAAAAAATTACATCTTGTAAGAAAAAATAAACTCAACTAAAAAAAAAAAAAAAGAATTCATTAGAAAATTAAGATTGTGCTTACATCAGTATTTCTTTTACAGTGTTTTTGTTATTTACTAGTCCCAAATCAAACAGTTTCTGAGCCTCCTCATTCAAAGCTGTGCAACGTCTATTTTATTACTTAATTGCAAAAAATAAGTTTTAAAAAAATTGAATGTTTAATAAATTACAGAAATTAAAGAAACTGATGCTGCTGCCTAAATCTTATTGGAAGATGATAAATGAACACAACAGCTTCATTGGTTTTCATATTATGAAAATGATTCAATACAAAAAGATGTGTGCTAATGTCTCTATGTACTAAATTAACTCTAAAACAATTGATTCCCAAAACATAAAATATTCAGAGCATGAAACTGAATGCCATTTTTTATAGCTAGAAGGAAACCCTTTTTGAAAGCAAAAGAAAATCCTCTTTGTAACCTCAAATTATATGTTTTTGAATAGAATTTTGAGCAGCTCTTTTTGTACTATAAATACTTCTTTGTCTTTTAGTGTGGTATATTTTTAAGTTTTTGATTTTGTTGGTGGCATATTTTTCTGTATTCTGGTACGACAGAAATAAGGGATTTTTGCTAATTCAAAAAACAAAGTGTTATTTTGCTGAAAAAATATATATAGATACTGTAATATTATTGCACCACTTATTCACTACATTTCTTGAAGTTGTAGTACTTTGTTTTATTATGTACAATAGTTATTTTAGGTAAAATGAGGCACATAAGTGTTTCAGTAATATTTGTTTGTGCAATGGAATGCTTTGGTATTTTTAAAGCATATATTCCTAATAACTTTAGCAGTGCTTGTTTTCTGCTGTGTATGATTTTTGATGTGCTGATCTTGGTATACGTATGAGAAATCAGTTATCACTAAAATGCTTTTACTCTTAACTTATTGAAATTTGAGGATATTTGATAGTTTCTTTTTTACTATGATAGTGTTTTGTGTGGTACATTTTTGAAAAGCTGTTGATTTTATACGTTAATCTGCATTTTTCCTGTTGGTGCCAAGAACGATGTGCAATGTTTCTTGTCGTACATCAAATTCCTGGCGACGCTCTTTTGGCGCCAACAGGAAAAAGTCCCCAAGAGTCGGCTATGAGATTAGTTTCTGAACTTAAGTCAAAAATTCTTACCTGTACCATATACTTCAACACCAGAATGAAAAACTCCAAGGCCTAATGCAGAAGTATATTCATTAATCCAGTACTGAAAGTTAAAATAAATTGCACTTAATTAAAGGTGATAGCAATCAAATGCAACACAGGAACTAATCAAATGATGAAGTTTCAATGAAACAGATAACTGACTCCTCATTTGAAAAACTTCTAGGAGCACAAAAAATCATATGCTCATGCATTTAAAAACAACAAAAACCACAGCCACATACATGCATAATTGTAACTAAATTATTTAACCAACCTAGAAATGATTGACAAGAATTCAAATGAGAACCCTTTTGTTTAAAAGCTGTAGGTGCTTCACTGATAAAGGTATGTTACTTCATTTTGTGACTTTTTCCTACCTTGGCAACAATAGAAAAATTGCTTAAGGGCGTATGTCTAGGAAAATTCTTCCAGTGTAGTTACATTTTTACAAAATAGATGGCGCAGAATTTCACTCCCTTTACAAGGGGAAAAAATATTAGCCCCTCACTGAAGCGCTCTTTGACAGCTTTACTCATTAGGGGATAGTAAGAGAATAATAGCAGTCGCTGGGGGACGAACAAACCCTTCAGGCAGATGTGGACAAAACTGGTACCGGCTGTAATCCTTTTCGAAGAAGACACAGTGCGAAGCTATAGGGTATTTTTTTGCGTAGTGGTGTAGTTTATATTTTATTTCTTAGGGGGCCCAGGTTCATCTCTCAAAGGGGCTATAACATTAATTATTTTTCAATAAATAAACTTCATAAAAAATTATGTTTTTTATTGATATTGTTAATCAGTAATTAATAATCAGCTATTACAAATTTCTAATTTTCTCCTATTTGTAACTATGAGAGTTAAATAACTTTAATATTTATGCATAAGCTGAACGATTCAATATTTTCATAATTAGAAGCCATAAATACTGAAGTATTTTTACCTGCAATAGCGCAAATAGTTCAGTTAAATTCCCACATAAAAAGTTTTTAAACATTAAAAATTGAAATATCTCTTTTTCAAATATATTTTCTTTAGTCATTAAAAAATCAGAGGGAGGGGGTGCACTCAGGGCCGGTCTTAGGCCGATTGGACCGATTTTGCCCAATCGGGCCCCGCGCTAGCAAGGGGCCCCGCGCCGACAAATTATTTTCGCCTTTAGGTAAATGTTAAGAAAAACTGTATCAAACTAAAAAGCTATTTGGCAATATTTAACTGATGTTTAATCTGTTTGAAAGTATGGTGCTACGTTTAATTCAATTTACGGTGTAGGAGCAAGGGGCCCCGCGCCGACAAATCATTTTTGCCTTTAGGTAAATGAGAAAAAAAACTATATCAAACTAAAAAGCTATTTGGCAATATTTGACTGATGTTTCATCTGTTTGAAAGTATGGTGCTACGTTTAGTTCAATTTATGGTGTAGGACAACTTTCCGAAACTTTTGACGTCTCTATTATTCTATTGAAGTTATCAGATACATTCCCAAAACCACTACTATCAGATAAATTATTAGAAAATTTTAAACATCTGTCGATTTGAACATCTTAAATCCAGGGTCGTACCTACTCTATTGTCAAAAAAAAAAAAAAAAAACATTACCGGCCTGCATCAACGTCCAAATTCTAAATGATTATCGTTACTTAATATTATGGCTATAAGGGCCCCTCGCAGGGCCTTATTGTACTGGGATCTCCCATTTAAAAAGCAATTAAGGTATTTATTTATTTATTTGGAGGCGGGCTTATTAAAATTCATCAACAATGAAATGTTCTCCCGGAAAACACTACCGATGTTTACGGTGCCAGTAAGAAACCTAAAGGGAAACCCAAGAGCATTTTTCACCCCATGAGTTTGACTCCAAGGGTGTTTATATAAGGGGATCCATGAGGCCCTATTTTCTCCAAAAATAAACAAACACACCTTATCAAAATAATTTCTGAACTTCTCGCCCCAAAAAAGAAAACGTACTAGAGGTTACAGCAAACCGTCCCGCATAGCTAGAGGTGGATGGCAATTTTTAATCTTTTCACGAGTGGCGTAACGAAAGGATAGGTGCTTTCCAGTGCTAGATTTATGGGGGAAATTCGGAACCCGTGCCCCGACTGTCAACTCCAGAGGGCAACTAATTAAAAAGAAGCACGGAATCAGAAGGTTATCATGACCTCTTGAACAAAGACCAAAAAGATCCTAAAATTCCACTGTTAGACTTTTATTTGCGGAAAATTTCCAGCTGAGAGCATTCAATAACTCCCCTTCCCCCTCCCCAAATGGCCCCATCACCAAAGATAACTTAAAATTACAATATTATGACTTCAGCTTCAGAGCGCTTCTGGGGGAATACTAAATTTCTGTTTCTATATTCTGATAAATTTCCGAAAATTTCTGGAAGACTTGCCCTTTCTCTAACGACGAGGTCAATTGCCTAAAATGGCGTTTTAGGGATTTAAAATTTTGTAGATATCTCTCCCTTCCCGTTACCCTCTAACCCAGTGGTTTCCAACCTGGGGGCAATCGCCTCCTAAAGGGTGATTTGGAACCATCACCAATAAGCACATATTTACAATTAATTTATAATACAGCACAGTGTACAGTTATTCTTACATCCAGCACTTAATTATAAATAATTTTAGAATTGTGTTCATTTGATGTATGCAATTATTCATTATCTTTCTTTTTCTTTCATATTTCTTTCGTACTGGCAATGAATGGTAACACCCACGGGTCACACAAGAAACTGAGTATTACTTTATCTAACATTATTTCGGTAGCCTGTTTTCTGTTTTATTTTCTCTGAAATGGGCGAAAAATAACAATTCAATTTGTGCCTGTTTTTCAGTAAATTACTGTTCAAAATAACCGAATTTTTGAATTCGAATGCTTCGCGCTGATCAGCTAGTTATTATTATGAAAATTATGGAAGGCTGCTTTCAAGTAAATTAAGTTGTGTTATAGCTGTGAACAAAAAAAGTTTTTTTTAACAATGTTTCTTGAGAAAGTATATTTTATCAAGAAATTTAATTTTGTTTTCAAATCGAACCAAAAGTGTTAGAGGTGCAGCACATCCCATGACGCCCCGTAAATCCGCTTATGCTCTCTCCCCTTCCCTTCCACCGCCGGTTGACCTCTGAGAATTGAAGTGGTGATTTACATACGGCGACGTCCAGTCTACAATATGAATGGGACTGTGACACTTTTCTGTTTTTGTCGGTATCGCGTATATTGTGGCCCGATTTGCATGCTTTCCTTTGATCGGGTGCCGTTCGTGGCTGACTAGTGGGCGGTTGCAGACTCCATAAACTGTGGGTGTATATTGTGCAATCACACTGACGTTCCTTAAACGGAATGAATAATTTTATTTACGGATGTATATAATTTTGCAGTAACGGCAATTTGTATCATTATTTTATAGTAACCAAAATTGTGTATGTAATTGTCAATATCAAGCTGATTTTATTTATGATTCTACATTTATTTTGCATTCCATGAACCCTTACTCAATTAAAACCGAATGAAATGTAAGTTAATTTCATTTCTTTCCCTCTTTGTATGATATTTTGTGCTCATCTTGTAAGGTTGAATTCAATTTTATTGCATAAACTGCGATGTATTGTGCGCAATCAAACTGACGTTCCTAAACGACGTGAATAATTTTACTTACGATACAGTAACGGGAACCTTGTAGCATTATTTTATAGTAACCAAAATTTTGTATATAATTGTCAATATCAAACTCATTTTTTTTATAATTGTACATTTATTTTGCTTTCCCTGAACCATTTCTCAATTTAAACCGAAATGAAATTTAAGTTACTTTCATTTCATATTCCGGTTGACTGAAAGTTTTCTCTCTTTGTATGATATTTGTGCTCATCTTGCAAGGTTGAATGCAAATTTATCGCATAAACGGCGGTGTATTGTGCGCAATCACACTGACGTTTCATAAACGACGTGAATAATTTTACTCACGGATGTATATATTTTTACAGTAACGGCATCTTGTATCATTATCTCATAGTAGCCAAATTTTGTGCGTTGTCAATATCAAGCTAATTTTATTTATGCTTTTTCTTTTATTTTGCATTCAATGAACCCTTACTCACACAATTTAACTGAATTAAATTTGAGTTACTTTCATTTCAAATTCTGGTTGACTAGAACTTGAAACTTTTTCCACTTAGCATGATATTTGTGCTCATCTTGTAAATTTGAATGCAAATTTATTGCAAAAACTGCGGGTTATCGTGCGCAATCACATTTAGGTTTCCTAAAAGGAATGAATAATTTTAGTTAGGGATGTATTTATTAACAGTAACGAGCGGCACTTTGTATCATTATTTCATGGTAACCAAATTTTTTGTATATAATTGTCAATATCGAGCTCATTTTATTTATGATTTTACATTTATTTTGCGTTTCATGAACCATTACTCAATTTGAACTGAATGAAATTTAAGCTAATTTCATTTCAAATTCCGGTTGACTGAAAATTTTTCATCTTTGAATGATATTTTTGCTCATCTTTTAAGGTTGAATGCAAATTTAACGCATAAACTGCGGTGTAATGTAAGCAATCACACTGACGCTCCCTAAACAGAGTAAATAATTTTATTTAGGGATGTATATATTTTACTGTAACGGCATATTGTATCATTATTTCATGGTAACCAAATTTTTTGCGTATAATTTTCAATATCAAGCTCATTTTACATTTATTTTGCATTCAATGAACCCTTACTCAAACTGAATGAAATTTAAGCTAATTTCATTTCAAAATCCGGTTGATTGAAAGTTTCCCCCTTTATATATTTGTGCTCATCGTGTAAGGATGAATGCAAATTTTATGAGCCTGTGTGCATATTTGAATCATCATTATTTCATGTGTATCAAATTTTTTACCAAAAATTGCCTTTATAAAGATGATTTTTTTTAAATAATAAATGCATTTAATCTAGGAAGCAGTATGTTTTGTTTAGTTGAAAAATCCTTCTCACATATTATTTCTTGAAAATGCTATGTTAAGTAAAAAACTTTCTTGGGAAATTGTTATACACTTTCATCATTGGTTGGCTCCACTTTGAAGTACAGAAATAGTACATACTAATTTACTTCGAATGTGGCGGTAAGTCACCTAACTATTAAACCTTACGTAATTTCACCAAAATGGTGTAATAATGCGCAGTATTATTCGAAGGGTAAAACAAGAGGTTGTTAAAACAGAATAATCAGGTATTATATCAAAGAAGATGTGTATTCTATCAAAGAATTGTGATACGTTTTAATTTGAAACTCTTGACGTTTATATATATATTTTACAGTGTTTGCCGACTGCAATATTACTCCCATAGCAAACGAAAGTTATATTATTCAAATATATTTTGTGGGATTTTTTTTTTTTTTTTTGAAAATATAGTTATAAAATATTACTTATCTTAAGATGAAATAAATTCAAAAATTGTTAATCGTGGCGATAAATTATCTGTACGGCTCTTTGGCAGGGGCATGACCCACTCGCAAGCGCAGTTCTAGAGAAATGGACCCCCTTTAACTACTAAATTCAGTTTGTTTCAAAATCAGGGTTTGAAAAAACCCTTTTTTTTTTTTTTTTGAAAAAAGCTCAGCCCGCCTAGGATTTATCCAAGTTTTTTCTAGTTTTGGATGAAAACCCTGGATTTTTTCAGTTTTTTTCAGAAATATTTTTAAAACCACTCATTCTCTACTAAAACATTATGTACCCAACTACAGCTTGCTACTTTAACTTTTCCTGAAGTCAGGGGAGCCCTGAAGAGAGGTCACCAAAGCCTCCGAGTTTTTATTCTTCAATACGTTTTTACTAAAAAAGAAAAAAAAGAATACAGCAATATATCAGTTAAATAATTATATGTATTACATTTTTGCAAATTATCAGCTAGGAAAATTGTCATATTACAATGATACAACTTGAAAAGATTCGAAAATGAGTTCTGAAAAAAAAAAAAAAAAAAAAAAAAAAAAAAAAAACAATCTGTACCGAAAACGATTATAAATATAAGCCTAAATATTCTTACTTGCCATAGTATTTAAGTAAGAAGCTTCTAAATCAATTTGAAACAAGACTTATGAATTCAGATTATCTACTTCTTCACAAATTACGTAATGCAAAGTAGTTTTTAGACAAGAATAAATAGTGTATTTTGTTGCATTATGCACTGTAAGACTTTTCTTGTTACTTTCATGCATTTAGCACTTAATTTTTTTCTGGTATGATTATGAATGCCAAATGCTTGAAAGGAACAAATAAAAAATTTAAAATTTTCATTGGTGAAGAAAGATAATTAAATTCTATACAGAAATCCCATAGTTGAATATTTTTTTTTTTTTCATTGCATTACATGGCAATGAGATAAAAGAAATGGGTCATACATCTTTTTTTAATCTCTCTCTCTCTCCTTCTTTCCCTCTCCCTCCTTCAATCAGCCAGATTTCGTGAAAATAATATTTTCAAATTAAAATTATTTTTTAGCATAGTTAGTAGTTACATCGAACTAAAAAAATATGCCTTGAAAAGAAGCAAACAAAATAGTATGATTTTATGCTTTTATAATTCTCTAAATTATTATTTTAGTAATGCCACACACTTGGAGGAGGTTACAATAAAATGTGACCCCCAGAAATTGGACGGGGGAGAGGGCAAAACATCCCCAGATGCCATACATTAAACAATACTAGCAATCTTAAGGACTGTTTTAGGCAAAAGAAAAAATCTTTCAGACAATAGTTTTGGCTCATAAATGGAAATAATCTTTCTGATGATTTTCGTCCCCCAATTTCGGGAAAAATTTGGTGCCAAACACTGAAAATTTCGACGAAGAACAGGAATTCCTCCGTGACCCCCCCCCCCTTCACCCACATACATGTGGGTAATAATTCAAAGATAAAATAAAGGAAAATAACTGCAAATGATATTCCGACGATTAATTTCCTTCTGATTTCATAAAATTTCAGATTCTAAAGAACAAGTGTCCAACAAGTTGGGGAGGGAGGGGGCACGTGCCCCCTGTGCCCCCCCCCCCCCGACGCTACGCTTATACTATGAATACCTTGCCGTGCCACTCTGTGGCACGCGTGCCGCGGGTTCAGGGCCGGATATAAAGATTTGGAGGTTCATAGGCATTTGAAATGAGGGGGCCCCTTCACCATATGGATGTAATGATTTGATAAATGAGATTTTAAATAACTGATATATATTGCGCAAATATATTTTAATAATTTATAATTGTTATTATGGAATACATAACCAATCATAGTGATTGTTACAAGTATAAATTGTTGATGGTGAGCAAGGCTTAATTTGTATTGGGAGTAAAGCTGCTGCACTTACGAAATTAAATATTTTAGCCAAAGTTCATGCTATTCACGCGATAAAATAAGTTGTGGGTACTTTTGGGCTCTTGCACCTCTTTTGGTAGAAATTGAGCCCCGGTGATGAGAAAGAAGTTGAATGGAAGTATGAACGTTTACTTAAGTTATATTCGCATATTGTATCAAATAATATTCCTAACCTTTAGCTAACAGTGCCATCTAAAGTTAAAAAAGGATATCCTCAGGATTTCTCGGGGCCCCTTTAAAACCCCGGGGCCCATAGGCAACTGCCTACGTTGCCTATTTAGTAATCCGGCCCTGCGCGGGTTGGCCATCACTGGTATGCAGTATTTGAATTAAAAGGATATATATTTTTAAAATTTTATGCTCTTGCTTATATACTTTTCAGAATATTTTTTATAAATCTGTTGTAATATTAGAACATACACGAGCAAAGAATCCTGAATTACGTTTAAATATTTTCCTTGTTTTAGAATATATTAAAATATTGTAATTAAAGTCTCCTATTTATAGTGTGCGTTTTTTTGTGAGGAAAATAATGGTGATAATTCCGAAATTGCAAAATGCATAAGCAAATCAGTGTTCTGAACCCAAATTATCAAATTCTAAAACTCTTATCGGCCGAATTCCAGACTGCATTGTGAATTCAAAGCAGTGGAATAACTGAACTCTCCCTTTGGGCTATCTCTACCTCCCAAGAAAAGGATCAGTGTTTTTTCGGGCAGCACGCTCGCAGGGGGAGGGCTCCTCGCAGGGGGAGGGTTGGGGCTAGCAGGGTTGGGGCTGATTTATGGCAGTCAATTAGAGCAAAAGCAGGAAAGAGCCTTTATTGTGCAGAAACGCTTACTGCAGTGACACCTATATGTGAAAAATACTACTAAAAATAGTGTAGATTCAATATTTTTTTGAATGCCCTAAATTAAAAATATATAACGTAATGAAAATGAAATTTAAAAATTATCAGTAAGACCCCCAGAGTCGTGGATTTTCGCTAGTTATGTTTGTTGCTAAATTATTGCTGTGTTTTTTGGCAGAATACAAAGTTTTTTATTTTTTAATGGGTGTTAGGGTTGCTATTCTGAAACCGTCGCCAAGGCAGATTTCATTAAAAATTGATTTAAATTTAAAAAACGCAAAATTTTTCTACGATGCTAAGAGAACTTATTCTTGACTGAAAAACAAGTCGAATGTAACAAAGATTGGAATGTTATTTGAAGTTGATTTTGATCACGAAAGGTTATTCTTTTTCCTTGGCGCCAATCTCTTGGGACAACAGCCTTAAAGTGATTGGTAATATTTATAAATTAATGGCAACTCTAGAAATTAGAAATAAAAGTTGTTCAACAATGTTGCGAACAAAAACTTTTTTAGTTTGCAATAGTGGTACGTAAATTTAAATTGCAAAAATTAAAAACTGTCTCAAGTGATGTACATAGGTAGCTCTGACAGCCAAGTCCCTTAAAAACATTTATGCATAAAAAATTAAACTGTTACGTTCAAAAACAATATCTGTAGTTTGCTTCTAAAAGGACCAATGTCAATTTTTTCACATTCTGTGTTATTTACATCAAAAGTTTCCAATTTAGTAAAACTCTAATTCTACAAAGGCCAATGTCATATACACACAATGTCATAATATTTACATAAAGTAGTAACAGGTTAAAAAATTTCATATGATAAAATAATGTTTCTTTACACTAACAATAAACAAATACCAAAAAATAATAATGGGAATCTTGACATAAGAAAGTTATAGCCTTCTAAAAAATCTCAAATATCTTTCATTGCCTTTTTCTTGAAACTAACATTTTTGACTTAGGCCCTTTTAGAACCAAGCCACAGATATGATAAATTCATACTTAACGACTGATTTCAAACAATTAAGAATTGTTCCCAATTCTTTTAAAAACTTCTCTTGTCTTGGTACTTATCCGTTAGCCGTGCGTGAGCGAAAAATCAAAAATCGCCGATGTGGCCAAGAGAAGCGAATGACAAATCTGTCAACGGAACAAATTACACTCAACGGTAAACAAATATAGTTGTAAGAAATCTGGCAGAATTTTAGATTAGTTAGCGGTACATTACGTAAAGGACAGTTCATTCTAGAGAGAGAAAATTCTAAGATACATGTCAGTCCATTTATGGATCAGATTTGTACTGTGAAACATTATTTTGCAGAAACTTTCATACCACCAATTCAACTATTAGAGGAGAATTTTTCAGGTACAGCTTATTATTTGATTGGAGCTTTTGCACTGTAGTGAAATCCAGATTTTTGCCAACCTTAGGGTTGTGCCAATATTGTGAAATATCATTTTGCAAAACTTCCAAAGTGCAAAAATAAAAACACCAATACAGACATGTTTCATATTTTAGAAAGACTTAACCTCCATATTGGTGAATGAAACTAGAGGTTGCTATCAAAAATTCAGAAAACAAAACATTACTGAGACTTATTTACCAGTACAAAATCACTATGTTTGTAACTTATTTCATACTTAAAAATTTTCAAACAAGAGTACAAAAAACGACCCCCACTCCTAGAAAACCTCATTTTGCTGATTAACCACATAAAACAAACAACATTTTAAAAAGAATTTAAATTTAAACAAAAAATGATAAATTTGTACTCAATCTCTGAAGGATATAATTGTAATATTTCTATAAGGTTTATTCTGTCACTACTACTAGTCAAAACATTAAAAAGCAGTTTTGATCATTTGATAAATTGAAAAGACTTGCACCATATTTTTATACAGACTTATTAATTAGAATTCAGACAAGATGACTGGTACTATAAGTAGGTTATTTGTTTGTGATTAATTTCTATATTCCATACATTACCTACTTTGTTGAGACAGTATTTTAGCTAAGATTACATGAAAGTTTTCGTTTCACAAAATTGGTACCAAAAATGTAATCTACTTACCATATCATACACATTTAAAACAATAGGCTCCCTTGCCATATTGAAGGCAACTCAAACCTGAAAAAAAAAGTTCATAAATGCAAGGCAACATTTATAATTTTATAAAATAAAGAAATGATGAAAATAAAAAGTTGAAAAGTTTTTACATCACTAGTCAATATAAGATCTTAAGGTCGTAAGGAGGGAAAACCTTTAAGTATTTCAGAAATTTGAAATGAAAACCTTTTTGTATCATAATGTTTACGAAGAGAAAGAATTAAACTTTGGTCAAACGAAAAATTGTACATTACTTCTCCAAAATTTTTTCATATTTCTGGAATATATTAATCAAGTACTTCGCAGTACAAAGGATTACTAGCATATTGACAGGAAAATAGTATTATATTTTTATTTTATTGCAATTCGATAGGTAAAATTTTACACAAGAAGCAGTTATGATGAAACAAACAAGAGTCTTTTAAATGCTAAATGTCATAAAAACAGATAATTTGTTAACTTACTTTCTATCCCGTACACGAAAATTCAAGTACTAAAACTAATACAATTAAAGAATGTTTATGATTGATTGAAAATTTTCATACTGGTCCTCATCTACTTTTCTATCTTCACTTTTTTCTTTCACTTAATTTTTTTAGTGAATATTATTCATTTCTAAATTTTAAACTGGAAAGTTTTGATTACCCCCGTACGTGCAAAAAATTATACCAAAATACACCACAGCTCAGTGTCAGTGCTTACAGCATAGCGTAAACAAAACTTCAGACACAAAATTAGTGGCAACATGGTTCATTTTTCCATTTCAAGATAATTTTTAATGAGTAAATGCGAACTAAATCTTTCACTAGAATGTACGATTTCTTTTAAAATGTTCAAAATAAATTTACTAAAAAATTCATTTAAAATTACACTGAAATAGTGTTTGTGACCTTAACTGTTGTTGCCATGGTTTCGCACTCGGCGTTTTCAGCGAATACAAAAGATTTTACACTCAAAATTTTCTTCAAGCTCTTTTTTTTAAATGTTGTGACAAAAAATAAACAAGTCAGAATTATTTTTCTGCAGTATTCTTAACAGAAAGAACTGTGACTTCTAGTGAGCTGCAGTAGCCATAAATTTAGAAATATCAATCATACAACCCCTTAACTAAAACACGCTGTCACGCTGTAGACGTTATATCCCGTAATTTAGGACATTACGTAAGATTAGAAATCTGAGTACCTATTTATATTTTTCTTTTGAAAATTTTTGAATTTCGTATGTTGTTAGAATGTAACTTGATGCTTTCGTAGAATACTTCCGAAAATCTAAAATTTTAACTTAAATGTGTTATATGGATAATGTTGAAAGACATTCACTATGCTGTCCTTCCAATCTAATCTCTCACACTTCGTCTTGTACGGAAAATTATTTTGCTGCTGCCTTGAATGAGAAAGGAAATATAGCTCTTTGGGACTTAAAATTTCCAAAAAACCAGGTTTGATTGTGCATTGCTTTTCTTTGATATTATGAAATATTTTGTTAGTTGTTTACATCTATGTCACTATTTTGAGTAGCAGACCAAAAATAATTAAGATAAAATCTGAAGAAATTCATTGAAAAAAGTGGAACTTTAATTCAGCTTTTCTCCCTTTGCATTACTCAAAGCCTACTCAACATATTTTTCCTCTAGAAGGGATTGCGAACTTCAGTATGTAGGTTTATTTTGTTACCCTATTAAATTTTTCTCAATTATTACACTCAGTAATAAAATTAGGCTATTTTGAACTTGTTCTTTCTGAATTCCCATCTGTTTTGTTACTCAAGATTTTCTCCTCTGCCAAAGCTCTTTATAAAATTGAAAAATATCGTGAAATGTTTTTTCCCCGTTACATTATATCTTTTACTCCAATCAAAGTGCATGTAATTTCATTGAATCTTGCACATAAGTGAGATTTTACCATAAAATGCCTGTGTATGCTGTTAAGATTTTATTTTTTAAGCTTTTTGAATTTGAGCTGACTGCTTATGGGGAAAGATACAGCATCTTAGGGCAGTTGTATACCTTGGAATAGTTGAGACATTGAGAATTGGGAAAGTTATTTAAATAAGCTAATTAAATTGTAGCTAATTAAAATAAAACAAAGGTAAGTACAAAAAACTAATTTGAAAGTGAGAAAGTAATAAAAGTGAACTAAAAATGGAAAATCTAGAAGTTGTTGCAGCCAAAATAAATTGGATTGTTATTGATGACTGCACCAATTTACCTACCAAAGAAATAAATTCAAAGTAGTTGTTTCCTATCTTAAGAGTTAAGCCTTTTGTGATTAAGCAACTTTTGCTAAAACAAAACTTTTTCTGAACTTGTCAAACATTGAAAAATCTTTCGTAAGTTCATTTGTAGTACCTCAACCATGGATGCTCATAGGGGGAGTGGGGAATCATAACACAAACTGCAGCTTTGAAATTTTTAAGGGGGGGGGGAATAATTGTGGAAAGTTTTCGAACTCATGAAAGTGGGGTTCCATAGTATTTAACAGAGGAGCATTATATAACTAAATTAGCATATATACCTGCATAAGAGTTCGATTGTAAAAAATTCTACATTTTGTCATTATTTTTTCTCTTTTTATGTAGAATCATGTTCTTATTGGACATCACAGAATCGTTAGTGCTCTATCCTTTTCTAATAAGCTTAAAACTTCTTTCCTTTGTTCCTGTTCTACTGATAACATCATTCTTTGGAATTTAGAGCAAAATAATGGTATGTTATGAATCAAGTCAATCAATCAATTTAAGAAAAAAACTGCTTTTCAAAAATTTCAAACTATATTTCTTTAAAAAATGCTGTGACTAAGATTAACCATCTTAAAATAAAAAAAATAAAAAAACCTATGCAGTGATGAATATTACTGCATACTCATATATTTTCACCTGTTATTATTTTATTTCTTTGCACAATGATCAGAATTTCATACTGATTCATTTTTCTTAAAAAAATATTTTTTTTAATTGATAATTATTAATCAGTATTCTAAAACTGAAGATATAAAAATCAACTCTCATGAAATTTTAAATCAAAAGATTTTTGTTTACCAGTATAAATTTATAATTAGTGTTTTTAAATGAAATGTGTTTATTAATGTATTGATTGAATATTTATTGCATAAAAAAGGGAACCACCTTGATTTATAAAATTAACATTGACTTGACTAAATATTTACTATGCCATACTGTCATTTTTATGCCAAATGCATGAATGTGAATTTGTATGTAACCACCACCCTTTCCATATCACTTTTTAGTGTTGTATTACTTATCTCTGGCCAGAAACCGTCTAAGTCCAAAGTGTATCTGAAATGATTATTCATTACTGCACTATGAACTGATTACAAAAAACTTTTAAATTATATTCCAAATTAAAAATCATCGTTTTGAAGATTAAAATTTTCTTCATAAGTGATAACACTACATAGAAGTAAAATTGAGTCATTTTTATAACACTAAAAAACTTTTTTTTTTGACTTTGGGTAAAGAAATACTTAAAAAAAAAAGAAGACAAACAAAACTACGAAAATATTTTGATGATCAAAATCATTAATAGTTTAAATTATGGTGCAAAAACACTCATCTCTCAACATTTTCTAAAGAGATTGAGATTGCCTCTTCAATTGTGCTATAAATCTGTCCTGCCTCAAAATGGGTCACATGTATTTCAGCGTTTTTTTCTTTTCAAAACACTCCGCAACTTATTACTTGGCCAAAGTGTGACTCAGCTCATCTCTGCCTTCATCCTATTTGAAATTAATATAAGAAATATGATAAATTGTGCTCTTCAGAGCTGAAAATGTTTTGACTAACAATAGCAATTATGAATTTACATTAAATTCATAAAAATAATTTTCTTTCGCTTTAAGCTTTATTAATGGTATATTAATACGTGGTATAGAAATGTATTAACTAGAAATTTAATGTCAGACAAATTGATTTTTTTTTTTTTTTTGAACAAATGTTTAATTTTTACTAATTTTGAATTTCATTGCAGGCAAACCCCAAAGAGGTAGAGTTTTATTATCTAACAATGAAGAACCACTATCCTGCCGTTTTAGCTCTGATGATTGTAAAATTGCAGTAGCTTTTGTTCAAGTTTTCAGAGTATATGATATGAAGGTATTTCATACTTGATTTTTGCTTTAATTACATCACGTTAGGATGAAAGTAGCATAATTCACATCCTTTTGTCCCTGTAGGTATCTGACTGAAATTCTCAAGCCAAAACTCTAAGTAGTTCGTAAAATTCAATGTAAAATATACATTATTGGGGGAAGCTGATGCCAATTGTTCTACCAGGGGTCTGTCCAGGATTTTTCACAGGGTCCGTTTTTTGTGAAAAACTAAATAATTTTGTGAAAAATCAAATAATTTTGTGAAAATCAAACAGTTTTGAAAAAAAAAAAAAAAAATGCAAAAAAAAAAATTTTTTTTTTTTTTTTAATTTAATAAAAAATAAAAATAAATTACATTTATTTTCCCCTTAAAAAAACATATTAAACATCAAAAATGCGAAAAGTCCGATTCCTGTAGCGGATGCAAAGAGATGGCAGTTTTCAAAGTGATCATTCAAGTGACATCAAAAGCATAAAAACGGAACATAAAATAATTTTTTTGGGTGAAATTTTTTACAATTGCATTTCAAAGGTCTATGGTAAACATATTATTAATGTCTGTTTCCACAATTAATGCAAAAATAAAATGGAACGATCGTTTAACACATTTAGATTCATAAAAGAACAGTTAATTTTGCTTTGAAAAATTTAAAATAATGATCTTAGCAAAAAAAAAAAGAGAATTTTTATTTATTTGCCTCCTAATAAAGAGTAATTAGCTTGAAAAGTAAGTAAAATTCGATTTTCATATCGGATGCAGAGATCGCTTCTTTCAAAATGAAAGCATCAGAAATATAAATACGATTTTTAATAATTTATTAAAGTCAAACATTTTAGAGCTGCATTTCATCAGGTTTATATGATGAATGTCATTAATAATCACCGACATATTCGCCAAAAATTCGGAGGAAAAAATACGGTAGGGAAACATAGCAAAACAAACAATACCAAACTTACAATATTAACACACGCAAAAATACATTAACTCCTGAATATAAATTAAAACACCACCCTTGTAAGCATTAAAAAATAATAATAATAAATAAATGAAATAAAAAAACAGATAATTTTCTGCCAAAATAAGGTCAAAACATAGCACCAAAGACGTCAGATGGAGATAATTTTAATTTTAAATAGCTGATCGCTCTCCCCAGAAGCAAACCCATTTTTCCTCCAACCCTAGCTATCTGTTTGCAGTTCTAAGTTCATTCCGCTGATAATTGCTATTATTATTATTTCCTTTATGTTTAAGTCCATAGCAGGGAGAAAAATCCTTACTCTGCACTTCCAGAGAAATCTATAACAGCAACATTGCAGCAAGCCACTTTGATTTGCATATGATAAAACAAACAAGCTGAACCATTAAAGCAAAACAACTACCTTTTTTAAGTTGTTAATTTCTTTAAAAGAAACCAACAAAAAGTGCTATATTTCACACTAAAGATTTTTTGCTTGCCCAAGCATGGCAGGGCCAGGCAGGAAGTGCCGACTTTTTTTTTTTCGCAAAGTTGGCGGATTAGCGATTCCCTTCTTTAACTTCAGAAAAGGCCCAAAAGTTCTGGGCTTTTACACAGAAATATGCTATGGCATTATTTTGATTTCAGATTTGCTTTTTGAATGAATAACGTGTGAAATGTACGTTTGTTTGATCAGCATTTTGTGAAGGGTCCGTTTTGCTTGATCGTATTTTTGTGAAGGGTCCGTTTTGCTCGATAGTATTTTTGTGAAAGGTCAGTTTTGCTTGATCGTATTTTTGTGAAGGGTCCGTTAACGGACCCGAATTTCCTCTGGCCAGACCCCTGTCTACACAGGGTTGTCTTAAGAGACGATAGCGCTCATGGCAAATATTTTGAAATGCCCCCACCCCCTACATTGACGCACAGAGAAATCAAGCTGGTTATAAAACGCTTCAGCATGCATTAAGATACCTTCTTTTGAAGCTGCCAAACTAGCGCTAACAGCTGTAGTAGGCATATAATAAATGGAAAGGTACCAAATATGTTTATATTTTGATTATTACATAATTGAATATGCATTATCTATGTATCAGAAATGACAAGAATTCAATCTTAATGTGCTAGAATTTGAACAACAGTTGCAGCAAAAGCCTAGTTTATGATGCTCTTTTATATCTCAACATCCCTGGTTTCACAAATCAAGATACTATTTTTAACGCATTTGCTCCTTCTTTAAGAGATGGGACAAGGATCTCATTGTCATTAATGGTGGAGTCATCATCATCATGAATCAACACTTTTGTTACATTTTTTAACTGAGAAAAAGTATTATACCATTTATTGCATAAATTATATCTTTTCCTTTCTTAATTTTTATTTTGTAATTACAGCATATAATTCAGATTTTTTTATTCATTTTTTGATAACTCAGTTTTAGATCTTTCTACTGAAATTAAGTAGAGCCCGTAAAAGCTGAAATCCGGTTAAATAGAGGCCTGCTAATTCAAAGTATTTCTAAATCAGTAGTAACCTACCTAGGTCTTGAGAGCCATAATCAATGTGAATGAAGAATAATCAAATAAGCTTTGTGCTACAATATAATTGAAGTTAAAAACCAATGAATAAAGCCCAAATTAGGTAGAAAGTACAGCAAATAGCTATTTCAAGGCTACAAGGGAGCCTCTTCAACTCCGAGGAAGGGGCTCCATAGTAGCCTTGAAATAGCTTTTTGCTGTACTTTCTACCTAATTTGTGCTTTACTCATGTTGGGTTTTAACTTCAATTACATAATCAAAGTGGCTTAATATTTACAAAAAGGTTACAAATTGAAAAGCACGATAAATGATAATGTTACAAGTTTGGAGCCAAATATTCAGAAATATGTTTCTCAAAGCACATTCATTTGCTAAAAAAAGCATGAAGTAATGATAACAACAGTTACTGAACGTTTTTTTATTCTTCAATATTTTTTCTTGCTAATTAGAAAAAATTTTAATGTTTTGAAATTTCATAAGTGTTCTGGCCCTCAGATTTAATTTTAATTTTTAATATAAGGTGCAACCTCAGAAAAAAAAAATGGTTGGGCACCACTGTTGTAAATCATGACGTTAATACCTACTAATCACAATTATGAAACTCTGGCAATGCTGTCTCTTCATCTTTAATCACCAAATTGTTTCCATTCTTTAGTTACATAGTTTTCTGCTTTCCCACTGTTTTCTTATTTTACTCACCACCCTATGTAATGGTAGTTACAATTAGTCAAGTAGTCAGAACATTTCTCTTTTCTTTAAGCAGTTTTAATTCTAAATTGTTACACTCAATTACTTTAAAATAGGCATATCAAGTTTAGAACTTTTGCGTCGTCTCCACGAGAACCTTATGAAAAAACAACTCCACTCTTTTTTTATGCACTGCTGTTGAGGCATTTCATTTATTTTATGTTTATGAAATTAGGTTCACGTTTTTATTTATATCTTCATATCTGGGTTATTTCTAAACATTTTCTAACAATTCTTGGCATACACAAATTTCTCAGAAAAAGTTGACCTTCATTAATGCTGATTTTTCAATTGAATAATAATTTATGCACAAAGCAATTTTAATTGTTTGCATTTAAACATTGTTACAAAAGCTAAGTGGGAAAAAAAGTCCATAGCACCCTGACTATGACATCCATGAGGGGAAAAGTGGAGAGTGGGAAATCAATTTAGCTTTTTGACGCATCAGCTCTCATTACCCATTCTAAAATCGTGCCTGCCATATATGCTTTGCTGCTGTTCTGCTGTTCACAAGGGCTCCTAGTGATAATTTTGAAACACTTTGGTTTCTTTTGTTTCCTAAAACCACCAGAGGAATATTTTTGGCTATATCCATTTTTTTAATCAAAGCAAAACATATTCAATGATTCCTATCTCTGTTTCTTCCATTGTGTTTTTCACTCTTATATGTACAGAAAATTGTCATTAAGCAGAAACACTAATCTTTATGTAAAATTTTTTTACAGCAAATTAAAAAAAAAAAAATTGTCATCAAGTAGAGCGTCGTTGAACAGAGAGCTGACTATATATGCCTTACAGTGACTGATTACAGTAGAGAATTTTAGGGGGGGGAGGGAGTCCAAGCCCCTTCTAAAAGAATAAAAATAAATCAACTATGCCAATATTTTTCTTTTTTTTTTTTTTTTTCAACGCATAAGTAAACATTTTAAAACAAGTCTATTAAAGAAAAACACATGCACAACGCATATTTGAATAAAATCACTGGTTTGCTATGGGAGTTAATTTTGCAGTCGGCAGACAGTGTAAAAAAAAAAAAAAAAAAAAAAAAAAAAAAAAAAAAAAATCAAGAGTTTCGAATCCTGGCACATAATATCACAATCTGTTCATTAATTCCTCTTTGATAGAAAAGAAGTGATTATTCTGCTTTAATTTATCCTTATGACAATGTTACTAAGTAATACTGTGCATTATTACCCAAATTGGGGAAATTATATAAGGTTTTGGAGTTAATTTTCTTAAAATTTTAAAAAAGATCTTTTGCCATCTTATTTGATGTAAATTGGTATGTAATACTTCTTTCTATACTTTAAAATAGATTAATTGGCCTTAAAGGCTCTTTTAAAACACTATAAAGAAACCTCGTGAGAATCTTTTTCAGATAAAATTATATGGTGGGGAGGGGGGCACTTTTTACTTTTCTGGCTCCTCGCAAAAACTATTTCTGTGTCCGCCCCTGCCTGATTGCTGTCGAAATCTATACTGAATGTACTTTTAAAGTATCTCACTTAGTGTTTTTATCAGTAATAAATTTTTAAATTTTTCATTTTCTTAAAGTGTAGTTTTATTTGTATTTAACAATTTGTTAAGCCATTATAATATTGTTAGTTCATATGCAAAACACTGTGCTTGATTTCTGCTATTCCCATTCAGTTTATAAAGTCTTCTGCATCCTTTCCCTTAACAATAAGTGTAAGAGATTTATCAGAAGCAGAAAATTTTCTTGCTTAGGAGTAAAATGAATCAGTATGCTATATTTCCCATAATGCATATTTTCAATTACAAATTGCTAATGTAATTTGGAAATATGATTTAATAATTATTTTATACTACTACTGATGTACCTTTCACCTTTTCTTCTAATAGGCTAATTTTTGGCTTGCTGTGATTGAAGAAGTTTCTTTCATCCTTTTTGAATTTCATTTTGAAGCTGAGAGGTTAATTTGTTGTGAAGAAAATCTATTAAAGGTACTATTAAATGCTTAAATAATTGTCCTTTATGGCTATAAACTAACCAAAAACATTTTTGAAAAAAAAAAAATGGTCTCTTTTTTTTCTCTCCCACTCTTTCTCCTAAACATATAAAATTTTTAACCTGAAGGTACTAATTATTTGTGCATCAACATGAATGTTACGTTATTGAATAAAACTGCAATTTGAAATTCTTTGGAAACTATGAACATGAATTGATGTCTTGATTTCGGTATTTTGAGTTTTACAATAACAAACATGAAAGATAATCTACACCAGGTTAAGCAGGGTTCTTATGCTCCTTCAAAACTCTTCCAATACTCCTTCATTTAGTTAATTCTTTTGAAAAACCCTTCAAACTTTTGTGCTAACTCCTTCATTTTTAGTTCTATTTATGCATAATACTCCTCTGTAAGATATTCAAAACAAATAATTTTTCCCACATTTCCCATGGAAAAAATATTATGACTCCTAACTCCTATTTTCCCCTAAAAATCATCAAAGATCGCCAACCAAAGATGACAATTTTTGGATTTGAATTCAAAATTTTTCCACGAAGATTCCATGTATTGTCCTTTACTCGCATTTCCTTGCAATGGTAACATTATAAGGAAATGCCAGCATTACTATGCATCTATGCATTACTATGCATCTATGCATTACTATGCATACCTGCGAGCAAATGCTAATGCGATTGCATTAGCATTTTTTTGGCTTCAATTTAGGAAATTTTTCGACGAAGGGTCTCTGGACCACCCCTCCTCCTATCATCACCTCAGATATTCTAATATTGCATTTTTCAAGTGATAATTTCAAAAAATTCCAAGAAAGAACACCCGACCCTTTATCTTAGCGTGTTTATTATACTTACATCCAGTATTTCCACCTGATTATATAATGCTGATTTGTATGCTCACAAACCAGAAACTTGATGTGTTTTCTCTCTCTCTCTCTCTTTATTTATGTAAGCAAGTTTGAAAGAAAATAAAGGAGGGTTTCGTCACTATAGTCTAACATGATTAAATGAAATGTTAGTCTTAGTTGTTGTTTCACAACAACTAAATATGTGTACTTATTGTGTGATTGTGATTGGTTCAGAATGCTTTCTTCTTCTTTTTTAAAATCTTTATTCATGAAGAATGTTTTGTTAAACATTCTTCATTAACAGAAGTTTGTACATTTTTTCAAGATGCTCCACTTCAAATACATTACATATTGTATAAACAGACAAACATATTATAAATAAATTTTAATTTCTTTCCTGTTTTATTTTTGTTAAACTTTCTCTTCTCACAGTATAATAATGTCTCTGCTTTGAATATCTATGGAGATTGACTATTGAGTATATTAGCTTGAGCCCAAGCCTGAAACCTATTTACCTAGAGCCCGAGCCCACTGCGGGCTCGGTCTGTCGGGCCAAGGCTGAGCTCCGTGTCATATCTACTGTCAGTGTATACTAGTAAAAGAGTACCTAGTTACTTCTTCCCCCACTTGTAAACCACCACATAGCTCAGAAAAAAACAATTATGCCTAATCATTTCCTATGAACTTTGTTGAATCTGCAGCCTTTTGTATTTTTTAGGTATGGAATGGAAAAGCTGAAAGACAGAGTATGATAAAATTGTCTATACCAACAGGTACTTGTCTGATACATAGTAGTTTTTGATACGGTTATGTAAAATAGACCTATTGAGCAAGTTTTCATTCATTGGATTACTAAATGAAAAATTCTGTTTTTCACAACCCCTACGATAAATCGTGCAATCATGGGGACTCAGTCAGCTGTACAGGGCATATTTTAAGGGGGTTTTTTTTGGGCAATTACCCCCACAGTCAAATAAAATTGCCCACCTACATTTTCTTAATTTTTTCAACGGTTATATGTTTCTATAGAAATTTTTTTTTTTAAATTTGTATGTAAAAAAAATGCCACATAGAAGCATGACCCTTAACTCTTCCCACAAGCAAAGGAGAGAAATAACCTCGGGGGTTCTATTTCCTGCTATGGGATGGGGAGCTGTCTTTGTATTCCTACGCCAAATTTGTGAGACTGCTTCGGTTGCTTGAATTTGGTGATGATCTTGGTATTGTTATGATAATAAGGGCCACGCAAATCTAATTACTGGGGTAACTTGAACTTAAATTTACAATCAGCAGTTATTAGAACATACATCCGACTAAGTGCAATGTTTTTCAAAAGCATGATGCCATTTTTATGTTTTGTAATTGCTCCTATAAGGTCAGTTGGTGATGTAAAATGCATATTTGCCATTAAATTGAAGACCGTGAAATTCAATATTTTGTCCAAATTAAAAAATAAAAAAAAAAACATGAAATTTTGACTTAGTCTTTTGGACTAGATCCGCATATCATCTCAAATATGAAACTTGGCCTTATTTTGAAAAGTTGCTTTTATTATTTAACGGTTTTTTATGTGTACCACTGACTATGTTGCTCTAAAATTAAGTTCCAATTGTTTTTGCTAGCAAGCATTAAATTAAACTAGATTCCTACCTAGGACTACCCCTTAAGGACTTTGTTTCATTTATGAATCCATTGATTTAATATTTTCAAAGCAAGCAAACGTTTTTTTTCTTTTCTTTCTTTCTTTTTTTTTTTTATATGTGTATGTTCTTAATATAGAAAAGTTAATTTTTCTGTTTGTTATATGAAGAAAATATTTAATTTTTAGCGGGTCGTATATAATAGAAATTTTTAGGTGTAAAATTTATTATGTGTATTATTATGTAAAAGGAGCTACAAAAAAGTTAAAATAGTTTTTTTTACTCTTTTTAAGCTTTAGTAATACAGAGGCCCCAGTTTATATTAATCACTTTCGTCTTAACCTTTTGTATCCGGGCTGTTTTTTGGAAATTTTTCTTTCGACCCAGGTAGTACGACAGTTGAACCACAGATTTCTTTTCCATTGAAAAGAGAAGGTATAAACTGCCGTATTTGACGTATGAAACCTTGAAAAAATCCCCGGCTCCAAAGGGTTCGAGTGAAAATTTCAACCCCGTCCTCTAAAGAAAAAAGACTGGTAAAACATGTGTACCACCGGGTTCCTAAAGGTTAAGCAGTTTTGTTTTAATAAAGCAGCTGACTTATTAAAGCAGGATACAAGGGTGTAGCCAGGACTCATGTTAGGGGGGTGCAAGCAGAGCCACCCCAATAGGAGGTCACTGTGACCTCCCAAAAAGGTAAATAATGAAGCGCATTCTCTGATAAGTGACACCAAGGACTTAAAATTTATTGGTGGGAGAGAAGGCGAGGGGGGAGGGGACTCTCAATGACCAAATGTAATTCCAAATTTCACCGAATAATAAAATACGAACTTATTTGTCTGCACCATCATGTTGTTACAATCAAAAGCGTGAAAGGGGACAAAATCGTTAGTCAAAAAAAATGGGAGGTCACTTGACCTCCCATTGGCTTTGATCTAGGGGGGTGCAGCCGCACCCCCTGCACCCCCCTAGCTACGCCCTTGGCAGGATATTGATCTGTTTTTAGCAGTTTGATTCATTAAAGCGCCTACTTCAATTAACCACTGATTCAATTAATCAACATCCACTGTATACTAGTTTTAATTGTACAATGATTCAAAAGTTTGTAGAAATCTTATTCAAGTTTTGCACTAAAAGAAAAGTTTCAATTTTGTTTTTAGTTTTTGTAAATTTTAAAATCATGCTTTCGTTTTAGGGCATGCATCAGCACTGTCTAGCTATGATGGAATCACTGCTGTTGCCACAACTTCAGGAGCAATTCACATTTTTGGGATGAATTTCAATCTCATTAAAAGCATTGAAATATGGAGATTACTTGGAAGTTTTTATAAAAATGTTGCTGAAGGTAAAAAACTTTTTGTACTTTCGCTAAATGTGTCTTAAGATTTTCTTTCATGGAAATGTCAAGTATATTATGCTTAAGAATATGAATAAATGTGATTTTCTTTTCATACAGCTGAGGGAAAATATCATTTAAATTTCTTGTGTGATCTTTTAAGCAGGTATAAAAGTCTATTGTAATGCTTATGGAAATACTGGTGTTACACAGAAGTATTGAAAGTCAAATTGTGTAAATAATAAGCATTTTTACAACTATTTCAAATTCGTTCCCAATTAACAAAACCGAGATCCATATAAACGGAGGCCCAATCAGTGCCAAATGTTCGTTTTTTGCAAACTGGGGCAAATCCTGAAACTGCCACCCTTAAACATTTTTTTGTATTGATTTTCAATGAAAATAACCTCACAAATAGAGTGTATTCGCTGCCACCCGGATCAAGGGCGGCCCTAAATCCAATACTGCCCCCAATAAACGAGGTTCTACTGTACTGTAATTAATATTTATCCACTTTTTAAAAGATGCTAAGGAACATATCAATGAAGTAATTATCTTTGAAAAAAACTTTCAAATGCACATTTTGGCATACTTTATCATACAATCGATTACTTATACAATATTACCAAGAAAGAGTTTTAGACCCTTACTTTTTGAAAATCATGGGAGTGAGCCTGAGTATTTTCTTTTAAATTCTTGTAGAAAAAATACTTGAAATTAAGAAACTACATTTGCAAACAATTCTTGTTTTCAGGAACTTCTCGAGATTTCTCTAGTCATTCTTTTCCTGTGTTTGATGTTCATCTGTTTAGTGTGGAATGCGAAAAGAATCAATTAAAGTAATTTTGATTTTTATTACTTCCACTATATCAATGCCTTGAAGTCGAAGAGAAAGTTTTTTCTGGGTGGAAATAATTTGATGCTTTTAACTGAGTTATTGTTACGAAATATTAACACACTATTTTAAACTTTTCTTATTACTTTAATGATATGTCTCACAGGGGTGATTGTGTTCCGGTATTTTACCGGATTTCCGGTATTTTCATGATTGATTCTGGTATTTTCATGATTGAAAATACCGAAAATAAAATATTTTTAATTATGCTTTTATCTTCCCACCTCTGGTGTATTTTTTTTTTTTTTTTTGCTTTTTCGAATTTTTGGTGATTATACCGATAATTATTAATAATATTCATTGAATAGAAATGTTAAAATGCCATTCTATTTTTTTTAACTTTTATAAATTATTTTATTTGCATCTTTTTCGATTCTGGTGCCTTCATTTTAAACAATGCAATCGATTTGCGTCCCGAAGAATCGAATTTCTCTCATTTTTGATGCTTATTACCCTTAGTTAGGAGACAAATAAATGAAATATATTTTTATTTATATATTTTTTGGAGATAATTTGTAAAACACCTGCTCAAAAGTAACTTTATTTTACTCATTTACAATTTAATTAAATGCATGCATAATATTTTGACCAAAAACTATGTGAAACTAATCTAATATATGAAATGTGTCTTGTTTGCTTATATGAAAGGCAATTAGTTATTATGTATGTCTAACTATAAAATTAGGTGTGCTTAAGTAATAGGGGCCTTGGTTTAAAAAAAAAACGCCCCCCCCCCCCACACACACATTTTCTCGTTAAAACTTTCAGGTATTTTTTCATGAACTCACAATCACCCCTGATGTCTCATAAGCTTTTGATATTAAATGTCGTGCTAAGATGCATTTTCGACAGGAAATATGTGTTCCTTTTTAACAGCAAGTGCACTTCCGAAACAATGAAAATCATTAAGAAGCAATTGCAGTTGTCCCCTTGTCTCTCCCCCCCCCCTATATCAGTACCAGCAAGCTATTTATGGAAAGTACTAACAATTCCTTGATATTTGCCATCAAATAACCACATAATATAACAAAAAAGACCACCCACAAATGACAAAAATGCACAGTATTCAACATGTAAAAGTCAAAAGAGCATGATTTTTACCATTTGAGTTAGAAGCAGAGGCCATAAGTGCTGAAGAAGTAAAAAATATATACCTTGTTCATTCAAAAGAGGTTTTTATAACAGTTTATAAAACAGGTTTTTTTAAAGGTGTATTTTTTAAAGTATATTTTTTGTTTAGGCATTTTCCACCAGTAATATATATGTTAGCTATAACCAGCACATGTGCTTTGATTGTGAATATCAATAACGAAGATGTTAAATTCGTCTACAATTTTGCAGGTAAGATTTATGAAAACTCATCAAGCATCTGAAATGTTTTACTGAACAATTTCATTTAGTTTATTTTTTATAATTTGCTAATTAGCATGATTTTATGTTTGAAACTTACATTTGTATAACAGTATTTCATGTTTCAATATCTTGAATAATAGTGGTTCTTATCAAAATGGTGAAAATAATTTGATATTAAGTTAGTGATGCCCTCTAGTTTTATTAAACTATGATAAAAAAAAATGTTGGCAAAATTTAAGTTTATTTGGTCAATATTAGCACAAGCCCCTGGAATGTAGAATTAAACCTTCTCAAAACTTTTTCATAAATGTATTATTACTGCTAGCATAAAAAAAAATACTTTTGCATTGATGTAGCACTAAAATTTAATTCATTAATTATTTCATATCAACTAAAGGTTTTACACAGAACAGTAACAGAATAAGACCTTAGAAACAGTACATTAACTGTACCATTCTTTTAATGATTAACAATTGTGCTTTGGATTTGGGTATTTTTTCTGATAGTTGTGCATTGTCTGTAAAACAATTGTTTTTTTCTACTCATTTTGGTATACTACTGATTAAATTAAGCGCTTAGTTCAGCTCATTTTATTTTTTCACAAATCTATCATTCACAACTTTTATCAATTTTGTGATTTCTTTTCCTTTTAAGAAGTGTTCTCTGATTTTTCACTTTACAGAAATAACATTACTAGTTTCTAAAATTCTTTGTATTCTTCATCAAGAAATTGAATTTTAATTTTGCCTCTTGCATGCAAAAATATGTCGTTGAATTTGTCTTTCAGAATTTCTATGGTATCTTCTTAATTGAACAAAATCTATAAAGGATCACTATCTCAAGGCATCTTTTTTCTTTGCAGTTACAAAATCTTCCTATCTTCTGCAATTTTTAGTTTTGAATGCATTTCTATGTGCAATAGCAAAAACATAATTTAATTTTTCTTCAAATTTTGCTTTTTAGCCTACTTTCCCGTTAAAAACAAAAGAAAGACGAAAAAAGTATTAAAAGTGGCTTAATGCATCTAAAAAATATCGCTTCATTACCGTATTTAAATTTTCAATTTGAACATTTTTTCGTTCAACATTGAACCGTTCAAGCAACCTTTCCCCACCTAATAACTTTTGAGTGAACCGTCCGAATGGAATAAACTTTTTTTTGTTTGAAAGATCTCAGAGAGGCTCATTCTCATATTTCGCTTTTTGATTTGAACCATTTTTCGTTCAATATTGAACCGTTCAGAAAAAAAATTTAAGATTAGCGTCTACGGGGAATTTAAGTTGAACGTTGATCCTGAACTTAAAGTCGGATTTCCTTCAAACTAACTTTGTAAGAAAATAATTTTGATAAATAATGTTTGTAAAGTACTTATCTGAATAATCTTCTGTGAGGACTCTGATTCCGACTCTGACTCCGCAAACATAGCGGAAATGCAAGCTCAGAAAAAAAATGACTGACTGTGCAGACGATTTTTTGTTTATTTATTCATCTGTTTTATTTTATTTATTATTATTTTTTTTTTGGCAGACGATTTTTTTTGTAACAAAAATTCTTCATTCACGAGCGCATTTTATTCTTTATTCATATTTAACAACTGGCAACGGATTAAAAGTGAAATTCGAGACATTTTATTAACGAACAAGTTTTTTTTTTCTTCTTTTTTCTTTCTTTGATAAAATGTGTTTTGATGCTCTTTGTACTTTTATTTATTTATTTATTTATTTTTTGAAAACAATTGAGGATTTTTTCTGCGGAAGAACTGTAACAGTTACATTCTTTAAAAGGTGCGACAAAACTTTATTTATTCGATTATTTACTTTTTACGTGTCTATTTTATCTGATGAGAGGGGTATATTTTGCTTTTAGAAATCAGCTTTAAGTGCTAAAAAGGTATGTTTGACATAATTTTGAGTCTCAGATAATCAAGAGAATAATGATCAGATGCTAGAATGCCAATGTCGATGTACGGAAAAGTAGACTCGATTAGCTCTTGACAAAACTTCTTGTTATATCTATGCAAATATTTTTGGCAAGATATATGTTTGTATCTATAAACTATGTCTCTTTGCATGCATCATTTTACATTTTGTAACACATTTTTAGCAACGCTGAGAAGATAGATACTCAAGCCTTTTTTTCTTTTTTTTTCAAACTATCATACTTTCATCCATTTCTTGGGAAGCACTGTCTTACAAGTTCAAATTAACTTTGTACGTATTGTAGAAGAGTATTCATAAAGTATCTCTACTGCAGTTTTGAACTAGTATCTTGATTTATCAATGAATCAACAAGGTAAATTGATTTCCATGGCATAATTTCATAAACATAATATCGAGAAGAGTATTCATAAAGTATCTCTACTGCAGTTTTGAACTAGTATCTTGATTTATCAATGAATCAACAAGGTAAATTGATTTCCATGGCATAATTTCATAAACATAATATCGAATAACCTGCAAATAACCTTCTACGTGGGCACATCATCCTCTCCTTGATTCCTTGACACTAACTAACCATCTACTAAGCATTTGGTACATGTTTAACCAAAGCTGCTGGAGTAGAGGCAGTAATAGTTAAAAGAATAAGTAGTGTAAAAGTCTAAAATTAAAAAACAAACCACCAAGAAATTCAAGTGCCCAACAGTACAAAATTGTACAGGTTAAGACAATAAAAGGGCAAAAAATGTACATATATATATATATATATATATATATATATATATATATATATATATATATATATATATATATATATATATATATATATATATATATATATGTATGTATATATAACTTGTTTATTTTAACTATAGATGGTGAGTTCAGCAAAGAAGAAGAGAATGAAATTGGTTTAGTTAGGTCTGCAATCATTTCTCGAACACGTAACAGCTCTAGAGTAAGTGTTATTTAAAACGTCTTGGATTAATGTTGACTTAAATCCTGTAGGTCTTTATTGTGTAATATTTTGTGTTTTGTTTTATAATTATTTTTTACAATAATTAATTATAAAAGTTATAACTCTAATGTAATTTTAAATTTGGTCCATACTTCCTCAAACTATCAATTACTCAAAACATCCAATTAAGAAAAAAAACATTGATGTAAAAAAAGTTTTTAACATCTTTAAAACATATTTCAGTGAGCAAAATGCAAAGAGCACAAAAAGTTTTTATTATTTTCTATGAATTCTTTTGAAATAAAAAATGCGTTGAATAATTTTGTATTCTATGTTATACAACATTATATATCATTTTTGTCAGATCAATATTGAATAATGTTTGTATGTTTGTTGCTTTCTCTTGCACTAAAGTTGTATATTCAACAAAGGTGCATTCTTTCTGGCAAAGCCTAACACAAGTTACAAAATTAAAAATTTCAGCATAGCTAAATTTGAAATAAATTACTAAACTAGTTGTTATTCTAAAATGTGAATTTGTCATACTTATATCTCTGAAAATAGAAACCAATATATTTACTAGAGATACGCAGATTATTTGGTTGATATTTGGTATACTGTCTATTTTCAACAGACAAACCAAATATTCTGTTCAGTCGGAGGCTTTAATATTTAGCAACTAAGTTGGGAATAAATTTAAATATTGTACAATTGGTAAATAAACGCATTTTTTTATACAGTTAACGAAAGTTTTAATGTAGTACCATGGTACGAAATTAATTAAAATTTTTGTTTATTAATATTATCACATTCAAAGTAGTTTTAATGTTAAAGAACTTAGATTTTAAATTTCAATTTTGTTGCTTTTCAGTTTTCCTTAAATCTTGTGACACATTGCATTGACCTTATTGTTACTAACTCATACAAATATAAAACAGTAACCAAAAACAAAACCTCATTATAGAAAGTGCTCATGACTATGTGAAATGAGTTAACCGCTAATATTTTTTAATAAAATATACAACTGAAAATACAATTATCATTTCACAAATACATAGAAAGGTAGTTAGCCATTTTATGTATTAATTTGCTTTTGCTTTTCAAATGATACGAAAATGTGCAAACATTTTAACTTAAGTTGCATTCTTGTGTTCATCTTTTTCCAACTAAAGCACTGTACATATATCTGCAGATAATTCTTAAACTGCTTATTAATTTAGAATGTTATGGACGGTTCTGAAATTGTTTTGATTTTTCTTTAGATCACTGCCATTGTTACCCCTTTAATGAATGACTCTTTAACTGTAATAAAATTTCTCACTAAAGATATTAAAATTGAAGAAGCAACAATTGAAAGCACAGCAAGTACATCAGAAGATGCAGTTCATCATGCTCAGTTAACATTTTTGTACAGGTAAAAATTTTTAGTTTAAAACATTTTTTAAGTAAAATGCAAAACTATCTGATTTGAAATACAGCTTGTGCCCACAAATAGTTCTATTTTTGAGTAATTTGGCATGAAAATTGAGATTTGAGTGCTTGCCAATGTGTATAATCAACTTATTAGTGCTTTTAAACACATATTAAAAATTTTAATGTTTATGAAGTTTCGATGTACGAAGTAGTTCAATTCTTTAAAATTTATGAAACTGAGAAAAAAGTCAAAAAATAGTTAAGTAATTACATTCTTGATCGTGTTTATTTTTCATTTTCATGCCTGTTCTTCCCTATTGGCAGCATTCAATAATAAAAACTTTTCTTGTAACTTTCTGCATCAGTGGTAATAAGGATGAAGAT
Source organism: Uloborus plumipes (assembly GCA_038373865.1). Classification (NCBI taxonomy): domain Eukaryota; kingdom Metazoa; phylum Arthropoda; class Arachnida; order Araneae; family Uloboridae; genus Uloborus; species Uloborus plumipes. Next base: position 125,084 of record JAXGGA010000711.1, on the reverse strand, counting down.
TCAATACTGTTCCGAATTGGGCCTAGTTTGCATCAGTCACAAAAGAAGAAAGTAGGTAAGTAGAATATCACAAAACTATGTATTACACATTAATAGCATGTTGCAAAAGCTTAGGATAATCCCTAGCATTTAATTCTTCATTTCTCACTGTATTTAATAGCTTGAATTTTCATTAAAAATTTTAACCCCCCCCCCCAAAAAAAAAAAGATAATGATAAGAAAAAATGTTATTTTTACTGAAATTAAAAATTATAATTAGTATTTGTTTGGAGGTGACATTTTGATAGAGTGTTGACTTTATCTTCATAATAGTTAACTTAACCTCTCGTTGTGTGTCTTGACCTTTTCTAGGCAGATTTTTCTCTTCGTGGCTGTTGACCTGCATTTTTTTATTTTAATAACACTAAAATGGAAGTCCAACCAGTCCACCCATCTCTTCTTCAGTCTGCCTCTTGGTCGTTGTCCAAAAGAGGCTGCATTAAAAACTTTCAAAGCAGCTCTATAACTTTCTGTTCTTCAGCTTTAACTTCAATGCATCTAAGAAGTGAATTCACACACGCATTCTAGTGTCCAGCGTACCTACCACTACATGTGGTTTAACCAGCTGGATGGGCATATGAAGAGTAATCTGTTTTTTGATCCAGACCAGGAACTGAGCAACCGCTTTTCCATCACCTCCAGAGATATTGATTTGGAATGGAAACTAGGAGGACTTTGTGGTCACGAACATATTTAATGTGTCTCAGTCACCATTAGTGAACACTGTGGATCTTTGACCGCCGGGGATTTAACCCAGAACCCTCTGATTATGAGCCCGATGCCACCACGGCTCTGAGCAAGTTCAGAATTCTTTCCTGTGTGATTTTCTGTATGTCTTCTCCAACTATTCTTTCTCAGGCAATGAATGTACTCTTTTGTGCCACTCAGCGTTTCTCATATCTTGCCCCATCAGAAAGGCACCTCTTTTTCTTTCCCTTCAAGTAATAAAGAGATGCAACAGGTTAAAAATTCCATAAATTCATGACCATCTATTTTTACGGGCATTGTATCTTGAAATCGACTTCATGTTCTAACAAATGTATCAGTGTCGGTGATGTCCTATGAGGAAGAATTACGAACAGTTATATTTTATTATATCAGTGATGGTTCAGTATGAAGTTAAACTTTATTTTAAAAAGTGTAACAAAACTTACTTTGAAAACACCCTTCTTAAGTATGGTAACTTATTTCATTTTATTTAAGACATATCTTACTAGTTATTCATCTAGATATTAATAGGTCAAAATCAAGCAGCAAGAATTTTGTTTATTTTGAGCACATTAAAATGTTGTTAATGAAAAGTATAATCTATGCTGCACTAGAAATAATAGTTGAGGTTTACGAAGAAAAAAAAAGGTGCACCTTAGTAAAACTTTTATCTACTTGACCTAGAGATTTTTTTGTTTTCTAAAATCATATTAAAATTTTGTAACTTTAAAAAACTGGTACCTCATAGAAGTAAAAAGACTGAGCTTTGTGTTATTGTAATTTTCCTGTATGAGAAAGCTGTAACTGAAACGTAACAAAATGATAATTATGCAAAGATCTTGGCCGACTTTCCTTTGTTGAGTACAAAATAGTTGCCCATTTAGCGAGGAAGTGTTGGCAATAAAGCAGCAACCCATGAGCTGTTTCTCCTTTTTGTCATTGTTAACTTTTGACTTCATCTGTTTATCAGAACTTAATAAACAGTGAATCTTTTTTTCCATTTTCTTAATTTAATGCCACTAATTCTACTTTCATTCAATACCTTTTTTTTTTTCAGAACAAAAGAAATCCAAAAATAATCTCTCTTTCCCTGTAACTTTCCATTCTCGAGTAAAGTCATCTGGTTATGGAGTGGTGCAAAAGTAAATAATTTATGTTTATATTTTTGTTATCTATTAAGGACTACAAAGCACTTCTAAGAGCTAGCAACGCTTTCAAGTGACAATTTTAAGACGTCTGGCTCTTTGATATATAATTCCCTATGCTCTTCTAAGCAGCATGGGAGTGTTTGGCCGCTGAGCGTGGTTGCGTTTTTTACTGCACATCACATATTTACTTTTAAAAATAGGGATTTTTAACCATTTTGGGGCAATTAGAAACTTAAACCTGTCATAGGACAGTCATGCAATATATCAATGGAAAGTTCTATTTCCTGCCTTCACAATGAAGTTTGAATTTTTATTCTACTATAATTAGAAAAACAGTTGCATGGAAAACTTTCTTTTTTCGTTTTTAACAGCTCTGTATTTTGTACAATTTTTGAAACAGAAATCTAAAACTTGGCAGGATTACTTGTCTTGTCATATGCGTCCTTCACGCCAATTTTTGTCAAAATCGGAAATGGCAAGGTCAAAAACTTTTTTCCCATGATTGATTTGACGTAGAATTGCCCAAAAATGACTTAAAAATCACTATTATTTCCAGTAAAAGTGTGATGAGCAGTAAAAAATGCAAACACTTTCAGCCGCCAGACACCCGGCATGCTGCTTAGAAGAGAATAGGAAATTATATATCAAAAAGCCAGACTTCTTAAAATTGTTGTTTATTCGATGCTAGCTCTTGGACTATTTGGTTTTTAATAAAACTGCATCTGTTTTGGAGATTTCTTTTCATTTTTGCAAAATATGTTCTGGAATTAGGTTTGTGTTCTTTGTTAATGTTTTAGTCTAATACATGACATGACTCATGTATATCATAATTCTAATACATTATATTATGGAAAAACTAGCATTGCATGTATTCAAGAAATATCTTTTTTTTTTTTCCTAATTTTTAATGTCAAAAAGTTACAAAATTTCAAAACTAAATAAATAAATAATTAAAATAAACGCACATACCAAAAGAAAAATCTTAAATTACTAAAACTACTAGCCACTACTTTTTTGACAACTTCTTCATGTTGAGGTAATGTTTACATTTGCTTTCATGCTTTGTCTCTGTGGCCATACTATATAAAATATTTTTGTTTATTTATGACTTAAATATTTTTCCCCATGTGTATGCCAGTAAGCACGTAATCAGTTTTTGAAGCCCTAATGCAAAAACTTTAGCATCCTTCAAATTGTATTTATATTATACAGGGTGTCCACTCCAATCGTGGACCAATAGCTAATTTTTAAACCGTTAGAGATAAGCATATAGTTTATTTAGGAAAAAATCTCCAAATTACGAAAGGAATTTTGGGTCTATTCAATGTTTTTCAAAAAATCAAATTTTGAAAGACTTACGAAATTTAAATTTTTATACAGCCCCCCAGTCCTATCAATCATATTTAGTAAAACATTCTTGACACTGTAACGTTTAAAACTAAAAAAAAATCACTCTTTTACCACAAAAATTGACCGAGTTATGACGTTTTGAAAAATCAAGATTTTGCATTGTTTCATGACGTCATCGAGAGATCGCTTAAGGCGATATCCTTCAAATCATGCGTATGCGAAATCCTTCAAAATCTTGATTTTTCAAAACGTCATAACTCGGTCAATTTTTGTGGTAAAAGAGTGATTTTTTTTTAGTTTTAAACGTTACAGTGTCAAGAATGTTTTACTAAATATGATTGATAGGACTGGGGGGCTGTATAAAAATTTAAATTTCGTAACTCTTTCAAAATTTGATTTTTTGAAAAACATTGAATAGACCCAAAATTCCTTTCGTAATTTGGAGATTTTTTCCTAAATAAACTATGCTTATCTCTAACGGTTTAGAAATTAGCTATTGGTCCACGATTGGAGTGGACACCCTGTATTATACTTCTACAGAATGCAGTGCACAATAGCTAATTATTCATTGATTATAAATCAGCTCACTGTGTTCTTCAGGCCCGTCATTCCAAGTTTTTCCGGGAAGGGGGAAGCAAAGGGTGAAAACACAATACAATTTCATCAGAAAACTACAAAAACCTTGCCCGCTTATGCGTAAACACATTGTTTTTTCAAAGCCAGGGGGGTGAGAGCAATTGACCGCCCCTGACCCCCCTAAATAATGAACCTGCTGTTCTTTAATATCAAATACTTGGAAATTAAACTGAAGTGAATAACTTACACTGCTACAAATTTTATTTTTAAAATTCGTCAAATTAAATTTTATGATAATAATGCTTCTTATTTCTGATATTTTGGTTTGAAGCCATTTTTTGAAAACAAAATAGTAAATAATTTCTCAAATAAATCCAGTTTGATGATGCCATTTATTGGTATCTTTTTACATCTACATTTCTCAACTTCCTGACAGTTAGATCAAAATCTCTCCCTCTCCCCCCCAAAAAAAGAAATGAATAAGGAGTTTATATTTATGAAGCAAAACAAGAGGTCCATGTGTGTCAGTTTCAGTACTGAAGAAACTTTGTTTAGAAGCCAATCAACTTCACATATATCGAATACTGCGTACCAGGTGCCTTGCTTCTGAACAAATACAGAACAATTTTTATGATACAGATGAAATAACACCCAAGGCAAGATGGAAGTTGAACCTTTGGGCTATGGTTAGAAGACATAGCTTCTACCACAGAGGCCCCTTCTGAAGAAACTAAAGATGTTTTCCGAAAGTTATATCAAAAGGTGTTTCAAACTCAAAAGTTAAAAATAATGTTCATGAAATTACCTACAAGTGTGAAACAAGCCTATGCATATGTGCCAGTAAAAAGTTCACTGAAATGTAATTTTCATAATTTAACTATCATTATTTGTAGAATTAGAATGTTTTAATCTTGAATTTTTCATTAAAGATGCAGGATAATCATTTACTTCCATAAAAACATAGTTTTATTTTGCGTAGCAGTTTGACTTTTAAGTTACAATAATAGTTGATATTCTTTGCTTTAATTTAAAAAAAAAATCACCAATTGTAAGAAATCAAGCAATATTTAAATTCAACATGTGTTTTTTTTCTTTTTGTATCAGATGTTTTGGAACTTGCAATTATCTTACCAATTTACATTAAATGTCTTTTAGAACATCAGCACAAGTATTTAAAACAATGTACACTTTTTACTGTGTACTTTTTATATTTTGACTTATAATTATGTTTATATTATAGGTCTGGTCCAATGTTTCAGCCAAAAATCAATAATAGAATTCCAAAAGAAGTACAACATTCTCAAAGTCTGATTGATTTCCAGAATCTTTCGATTTCTGCAAACACAAGGCGGTATGCCAACTCTTTGTAAGTAATCTCGATTTTAAGTGTGTCAAAAATTCATTGAATTGTTTTCAATGTTGAAAAGTTTGAAGATTATTTCATTAAATGCTAAGGGGGAATGGGCAGCAAAAGAAGCATTCTAGCTTAAAGCTCCTCCATGGCCCTGGGTTTTTAAGCCACATTACAAATCCTGGTATGGTAAGATATGTAAGGACCATTATAAAGATCATTTCTGTAAGTTCCTAATTCAGTTCTAATTTACATAATCTATTATTGCATAATATATAGTTACATTTATGTTTTTCCCTGATGTAAAACATAATTTAAGATGCCAACAGCTGCAATCATGTAACTAAATGTTTTTCCATTCTTGAAAAGCAACAAGCATATTATTTTTAAATAGGAGTCCCTCAAACTTAAATTTTTAGCTGGTAGAAAATTCTTGATTTATTGAATAAAACTCTGAATTTTACCAAATGATAAAACACAAAATGCATACTTATATGTATTGAGAAGAGACATTAGGGGCATCATTAAAAAAAAAAAAGAAAGAAAGAACTATTATTGTATAATCTCTAAATGTGGCAAGTCATCAGTCAAAATTGCCAAATAAAGAAATCATATTTCTTTAAAAAATGTTTCTTGCTCTAAGTTGAACAAAATGCACATTTTAAAATATTGCTATTTTTAATGGACAGAATTTATTTCTAAAAGTTGAAGAAATGAAGTGTAAAAATACAAATTGGACAAAAATATCAAAGAAAAAGGGCATGTCTTAAAAGAGGTAGTGCCTGCTCAAGTTTTCTCACTTGTAAAGAATGAATATGAGCATTTGACATCCTTTTTCTTTGTTGTTAATCTTATTTAATGCTTATATTTTACAAAATCAATTAATTCAATTTATTGTTTTTGTTTAATTAATTTCATTGGTTTAGTTTACTTGATTTCTCCTGCATTAATGTGCAGCCCATTTGCACAAATGAGACATTTTTCGATATTTTTACACTTTATTCTGAAAATTTTATAAACTTTCCTTTTAATTTTCATATATTTGAACAAAAAAACCTTTATGTAATGTGCAGCTGCAACTTTCTAACAAGTTTTCTTGTATTTATGCAATAATGATTTGTTCGTGCTTTGGACGTGACCATACAGACACACCTGCAACAGATAGAAACCATTGTTTTGCAAATGCAAAATATTTTTTAGAAAGTTAATACTTCATATTATGATTCATAGTGGTTTCTTTGTTTCTAATACATCGCAATCAAAAATGTAAATTTAAACTTCCGTCAATAAATTGTAACTATAGGCATAAAAATGTCCTTCTTGCCAATGGACTGAGCATTCAATCAATTATGTTTATTGAACTTTAAATTCTTTTTCACAAACAATATACCTACTTTTTGGACTTGCAAATCCATTCAGGATTGATTTATTATTTTCTCCGTTCCCTGGAAACCTCAGTTTTTGTTTACTGTATCATTATTCTGTGAAATACGTTTACAAATGTCTATAATGAATCGTTTTCTTTTCTGTATTTTGTGACTGATAATGACCAAATCCCATAAGTATAAAGTTTTAATATAATATTTAATGCAATTTTTTCTTATCTAGAAACTCTTTTGAAAGTGATCCTCCCAATTTCAAACCAGAGAGCTGCTCTTTAAAATATTCAAGCCAGATCAGCGATACTCCAGCTGTATCATTGCTCCAAATAACTGGTAACTCTTTTTCCTTTGGAATTTTTTTACATTAGCATTTTTAATTTTCCCTTCCCCTCCTTTTTTTTTCCTTCCATAGAGCACAGGAACTTGAAAACTTAGTGCTGCAGTTGTCTCTCCCTGAAATTAACAAAATAGTCCTACCCTGCCTCAGAAATTGAACAAAAAATCTAAAGCATGTAAATTCTTAGAATTAATGTCTCTAATTTCTTGTAACATGGATTATTCTGTAGTTACGGTTTTCTGTATTTCTTCAAGATTCTAAACATTATTCATTGTTCTAAACAATTACTATTCAAGTTTTTGCTCCATAATTTTCCCTATTGTTATTCTGTCTGCTCTTTCGTTAGTAATAAGTAGGGAATTTTTTAAAAAATAATTCAAGTTTCAAACACATTTTCCAGAAGGAAACCATGATTATATTTATTACATTTTCAATGCAATTTAAATGTAAAGTTTGCTGCAAAAAATCCCCCCCCCCCACCCCCATCTTTTTTTTCTTCTCTCTCTCACTCTTTTTATTATTATTAGTGAAATATAGATTTGAATTTTTCATGCTTATCATTTCAAACCTTTAAAATGTGTTGACAAAAACTATATACAATGTAACTCACCAACTAATAAATCTAATTCTTTATTGAATGGCATATTAGCTGATGGAAAATTTGCAAGCTGTACATCATCAGGTGGAATAGTTCATATTTTAAAGCTCAGAAAAGAATCTTTTGATATTTCTACATCATTAAATTGTAAGTACTGTTGTGTCCTGAACTTGGCAACAAGTATTCATACATTTTTACCAAGCTATGTTAATTACTGCGGTTGCCATAATTACTATTTTCAGTTTCTTTCCTGTTTGAAAAATGAGAATTAAAATGTATATATAGCGTTCATGTACTAATACCAAATAAATGTTTGTCTTGTTGGAACTACATCTAATTAATTACTGATAAACACGACAAGTACAATTTGTTAAATCAATTGAGTATAATTTCTTGTTGTAATTAAAGTCGTTTTTCAGCATTCTTGAGGTAGTACCTAATGTTAGAAGTTTGTTGTATATTTTGATAAAAGTAAACTTATTCCAACTTCTGCTACTTACAGCAGTCATTATTGTATACTAATGACATATATTAACAAAAAAATAAACATGAATAGAGAAATTAAGCAGTGAGTTACTGCCTTTAAGCCAGGGCAAAACTACATGCAATTCATCACCATCTCAGTTATGCCATCCAGAGACTATACTTTTGTCCTCGTTAGGACTCATCAGTCTGGCTTATGCAGTAACCGAACTGAGAAATGGCGGCAGAAATCCTCTTAGGGCCATGCTCCACATCGACGTAAAGCAGAAAAAATAGGCAGAGGCGTAAAATGGATTCAATGGTGCTCCTATGGAAAGTACCCGGATTTTCGGTTTCTGCCTTCAGTTTCGGTCGCGTTTTACGCTGATGTGGAGCATGGCCCTTATAAAAGCTTAGAGCGCCAAACAAGCTGGTAGCTTATGTAAAATTAGCATACCAGTGAGAGACTGCAGTAATTGTATGGTTCAACTCGTAAATTGAAAGCAAAGTAAGGGCGGTTGCTTACTCAACAATACCGAAGCTTTGTCTGCAATTTACGACTTCTGCCGTACTATTGCCGCAATCTCTCGCTGCTGTGCTAATTCTTACATTAGCTATGAGTTTGTTTGGCCCTCTTTGCTTCTACAAGAAGATTTCTGCCTCCATCTCTGTTACTGCCAAAGCTAGACTGAAAAGTCCTAGGCAGGAATTCAAGTGAAACACCATTGCAATCGCTTCGAGGCGATCGCAAATTGCAATCGCTACTGGAAGTCGAATTACATTAGAATCGCATCTCGTAGCGATTGCAACGTATCCAAATCTGGGAATTTGCGATTGCATTGGTGAGTTGCGATCGTCCGTGTTTCACTTGAATTCCTGCCCTAATCTAGATAAAACTGCAGGCGGCTCTGAATGGCATGACTGAGCTGACAGTATATTGCATGAATAAAGGTGTTTTGTGCAGAAAAATATTCATCACTCAGTTAACAAATACAGGGTGATCCAAAAGTCAGGACAAACTTTAAATTGAATAATTCCAAAATGAATATAGTTAAAAGCATGCGATTTGCACTAAACGGATACGAATTGAGCCAGGTTTTGTAAGGTTATGAAAAAATAGTTCTATTAGTGGCTAACAGACGGCGCTGTCAGGTGTCTGATTTGAGGCTATTCAAAGTAACAGACGATATAAGAAGGAGCAACTGCGGGCAGGTAATGGTAGTTGTAGCTTATATGCAAAGAAATGCTGTCCTGAGTTGAGAAATTCTTTGCATATAAGCGTACCTGCTGTATCAAGGAATGGTAGTCAAAGCTTATATGCATAGAAATGCTGTCCAGAGCTCAATTCAATATCTTTATGTTGAATATTTTAAGCATTGTATAAACTAAGTTTAGTAATAAAAAGTAGTGATGTAAGCAGCCTGACTGAACCCAGCAGTATGTCATTGCAAATTGATATTATTTTTTCTACATTTGACCGGATTTACTTTAATGAAATTAAAAAAAAATGAATCACAAAATAAAACAATGGCTGTATCATGTATGTTTTTCGGTCCAGTAGGGGAGAGTCGTCTAAAACGGGGACGGCGGGTCAAATGGGGACATTCGGTTTCTCACTGATAAGTGCTGACATCTGGTGATCCAATGTACTACTATTATTCCTTTACATCAGATTGCCATTTTGAAAAGATTTGTTGACGCAATTTGCTGTTATTCTTTCTGCTACGAAGTTTTAAATTTTTAGCAAGAAAAAAGTTCGATTTTGCCCCTGCACTATATTGAGCTGTATGAATTTCCATTTGAAGATTCAATTTTGGTAAGTAATCATTTTTTTTTCGCTCTAGTTTTAAGTTATATTCTGATATGTTTCTTCATTTTCTATCTTACATGTGTGTGAAGAGATGCCATGTTTTCTAGCGTTCGTCATGGTCGGCTCAAATGGGGACATAGAGGGTAGTCCAAAATGGGGACGTCCCCGTTTTGAATGTCTCATAACAATTTTGAAATATGTTTTAATTTGCTTTAATTCTGAGATATTATGTTGTGAATTAAGTGCTTAAATTGAGTGTAAGATATTATTTGTGTGCATAACGAATGTAGATTAAACAAAATTAGTTTTATAACGATTAAATGAAATTAATTTTATAATGATTAAATGTAATTATTTTTACAAAGATTAAGGGGTTACAGTACCTCAAAAATGACAAAAAGACAAAAAAAATTTTTATTGCTTATTTCAAAAGTAAAAGTTATTTAAAACACTCAGAAAAAAACAGCATTCTTCTAACTAAATTATTTAAAAAGTTATGAGTGACTTTAGGGCATACATGCTATGTGTTCTAATGGAAAAGCCAAACTTTAAAGTGCTTTTTCTCGGTGATCAGTTTTTAGTGTTTCTATGTTACTAGAAATGCTAAGGAATTTTTTCTATTAAAGATATAACTTTAAAGCAATATTTTTTGTACTCAGGATAATATATTTAACAAAACTGTGCATTGAATAAGCGTTTTATAAATTACAAAAAATTTTAGAGTTTGTTAAACCTCGAAGAACAAAATTTTCTAAGAATTTTTTACATAAAAGGTCACAAAATATTTTCTAATCAAAATATAAGAAATTGAATGCACAGATTTGTTGAGGTTTTCCTTGTGATCATTTCGCAAAAAGAAATTTTGAAATTAGTGCAAAAATAAAAAAGCCTTAGGGTTTTAAAAAAACTGAAATTTTCTTACATTTTTCAAATTTTCAAAAAAAGTTTTCAAAATTTTTGATGTTTGAAAATAAATTATTGATTTTTAAACAAGTGCAGAAACAAATATTTCAAAGAATTAACTTTTTCACTTAAATTAAAGAAATTTGTTAGAAAGGTACTGTAACCCCTTAAATATAATTAATTTCATATAGATTAACTAAATTAAATAAATATTTAAGTTACAAAAATAAAATTTAATGTATAATTTTTTTTAAGTGTCAAAATGATAGTTTGTTCTGTTATTTACAGAACTATCATTTTATTTGAAGACGAGATGGGGCGCTATCAAAGGAAAACTGATCGACAGAGCTGGTCAACAGAGAGCATGGCTGGTGCAATCCAAGAAGTTTTAGAAGGGAAAATGGGTTACAGGAGAGCATCTAAAGTCTACAACGTTCCACAGACAACTCTGGAGAGGAAAGTGAAAGAGGCTCGACAGAAGGAGCTCTCTACACAAGCGGCTGCTGCTAAACGCTTAGGAAGATATAAAACAGTTTTTTCGGAAGCCCAAGAGAAGGAATTGGTGGACCATCTCTTACATTTGGAAGAGAGGTTGTTTGGCGTTACGCTATCAGATTTGAGAACTCTCGCGTTTGAGCTAGCAGAGAAAAACAAAATTCAGCATGTTTTTAACATGGAACGGAGAATGGCTGGAAAGGACTGGCTTTATGGATTTCTAAAACGTCATCCAATATTAGCTCTACGTAATCCTGAAAAAACCTCAATGGCACGTGCAAAAGGTTTTAATCGCGTCGCTCTCAAAATGTTCTTTGATTTATTAGAGTCATTGTATCTAAAATATCAATTCTCACCCAATGATATTTAAAATGTAGATGAGACAGGCATCTTGACAGTGCCCAATAAGCCATCTAAAGTCCTTGCTCTTCGTGGAAAAAAACAAGTTGGCAGTTTGGCATCATCCGAGCGAGGGGTACTTGTGACAACAGAAATCTGTGTCAATGCCGCAGGAAATTTCGTTCCTACTATGTTTGTCTTTCCTAGAAAGCGAGAAAATGCTCTCTTGATGGATGATGCCCCTCCTGGATCATTTGTGGTATATCACGAGAGTGGTTGGATTAACAAGGAGACTTTCCTTGTTTGGTTCAAGAAGTTTGTGGAACATTCAAATCCAGGACCTACAAAGCCAGTGTTGTTAATACTTGATGGCCACAATTCCCATACAAAAAGCTTGGAACTGGTGAATTTTGCTCGGGAAAATAACGTGGTGTTGATATGCTTTCCCCCTCACACCACACATCGGTTGCAGCCACTCGATGTCTCTTTCATGGCACCACTTAGTGCCTTTTATGAGCAAGAGACAAGGAAATAACTCATACATCACCCTGGACGATGCGTGACAATTTACCAGGTCGGAAACCTTTTCAAAAATGCATTTTCAAGAGCAGCTACTGTGCAAAATGCTATGAATGGGTTTAAAGAAACAGGGATATATCCCTTTAACAGAGATGTGTTCCCTGAACATTTATTTGCGCCTTCAGAAACAACTGGAAAACCTGCTAACAACCCTTTAGAACGTCATTTAGCATCGAGTGATGGAATCGTCACACCCCCACCTTCCACTTCATCGTTTGGAATATCTCCAGCTATAGAGCCCCAGACATGTTCAGCGTATAACATTTCACCGAAAATAATAATGCCTCCACCACAAGAAATTGAACGCATGAAAAAAAAAGTGAATGACAAGAGGAGAGGTAAAACTGCCATACTCACTTCATCGCCTTATAAAGCAGAATTGGAAGCTATGGAACAGGAGAAAAATGAAAAGCAAAATAAACTGAAAAGAAAATTGGTCAAGAAACCCACCGAACCCAATCCTAAATATCCAAAAGCTAAAAATGAGAAGAAAATAAAAAAAAATCAAGATCCGTTATCATCTGATGAGGAAGAGAATAGAAATGACGCTTGCATTTTTTGTAATGAGCTTTACATTGACTCAAAACACAAAGAGGGGTGGATTCAATGTAGCAGCTGTCGAGGTTGGGCCCATGAAGCATGTTCAAGTGTTGACGAAAGCGATGTCAATTTTATATGTGACTTTTGTATTTGATTACTTTTTGTGACATTCTAGTAACTGTTAAAAAAGGTAAAATTCCTTATCTGCATTTTGATTTTGCATTAAAGTCAATCTTTCTTTGTAAAACAAGTTTTTCGAATAAAATTTCGCATCAGAACTTGAATTTATATGCTATTTCATATGAGTACCCCATTTTACCCACCCAGTTGTCCAAAACGGGGACTTCGAACATTATTCAGAAAAATGTTTTTTTTTTTGCCTATACTAAGGATTTTTTTAAAAAAATCCCCTTGCCATCTCATAGTCTAAGACATGCTCTAAACGGGAAATGCTTTGCCACATTTTTCTTATTTATAGATTTTTTTTTTTTTTTTGCAGACAGAAATATGTTAGCGTCCCCATTTTGGACAACTTTCCCCTACTTGTTCTGTTTCTGATTTCATAGGTCATAAAGGATCTGTTAATTCATGCAATTGGAATCATAAAGGAAGACTCTTCATTACATGTGGTGTTGATCAAACAGCCAAAATATGGAGCCTGAGTAATGTGCACCAGAATCCTGTTTTAACTTTGGGAATGGAATGCAATCAGAATCTGATCTGTCCGAGCAAGGTATGTGAGAGAAATGAATTTTGTTTTTGAAATATAGTTAGCAAATTTTAGTTCTCTCAAATTTTAATTTCTTATTTGAAAATTTTAAGTCCCAAAAATAAATGAAGCTATTTATTTATAAAGTTATTATATTAACTATTGAGATAAAATTCCCCAATATCTGCTGTAAACTTTCATACATTTTAAAATGCATGAAGCATACTACATATTAGATGACATGTAAAATTTTACTGGTATCTTCCTTGGAAGGACATTGTTTTAAAGGTAGTATGAACTGCAGGCCCGTCATTTGGGGGGGTGGGGGCCCTCCCTGACTTTGGGAAATCAATGTATTGGCATATAAGTGGGCGTGGTTTTTGCCACTTTTTGGTAAATTTTACATTGTTTATGCACCCTTTGCCCCCCCCCCCCCCCTCCCTGGAAAATTTTGAAATGACGTCCCTGATGAACTGTCCTTAAAAGATTTATAAAGAAAAGAAATTTAAAGCGATAGTTCAAAAGTTTTTCATTGTGCTGATTACAATATAGGAGCTTAGGTGCTATTTCTTTTTTTATTCTTAAATTGGATACATTTGGACCAATGTAATGGTCAGTTTAAGATTTTCACCCTGACACTTGTAGGGCTAATTTAACAGCTAGTTATAATGGATTGAATATGATTCAAATACATGAAAGATATATTTTCGTTTTTCTAACTACATCATTAATATATTTATTTAAGTCTCTTATAAACATACTTCTAGTTGCAATACACCGCCAACTCAGCTATTTCGATCCATGGACAGCTGTTTCGAGCTTATTCTGCTCTCATCCGCATGGAATACGAAAGTGGTCGAGTTGGTTGCAATAAACCTCTTATAAAGTAAAGAGAGCTAAAAAAACTGGTAGCTAATGTGAAATTAGAATACCAGCGAACGACTGCACTTGGTACGGTACAACTCGTAAATTTTTTTTAGGCTGAGCTTAAGGTATAAAGCAGTAAGTAACCGCCCCTAAGCAAGGGCTAAGGCAGAAACATGCAATACACCGCCAACTTGGCTATTTCGATCCATGGACGGCTGTTTCAAGCTTATTATGCTCTCATCAGCATGGAATACGAAAGTAGTCGAGTTGGAGGCAAACAACCTCTTATAAAGCAAAGAGAGCTAAAAAACTGGTAGCTAATCCCCCTATAGGTAGCTATATGTATATATAGCTATATATATAGTATATATAGCTATAGCTACATATATATGTAGCTATAAGTAGCCCCTAAGCAAGGGCCGCTTTAGCCTTTGCTTAGGGGCAGTTACATACTGCTTTATAGATTTTTTTTTTCGGTGAAAGTTTCAAACATTAAATTTTGGTTAAAGGCCTGCAGTATAGATGCACTAGGGCTCAGAATTTCTACTGAAGCCTTGATAAAATGCAATGTTATTCTTGTGTCAGTGTCGAAAATTTGGGTGTGACTATGGGAGAAACCTAACTCTTTATGAAATCCTACTTTAAAAATGAGGCTTTGCCTTTTTGTCACCACTGGTATGTACATGTCCTGCCGAGCTATGACTATGATAGGTCTAATTTAAAATAACATCGCTTTTCATTGCATGTCTGTTGTTTTTTGGATACCTTTAGGACAAAATGTGCTCTTATAAAATGGTAAAATATACTAATGGGACACATTATGTGCCTCGGAACCCTCCAGATCCCCAAAAACTTTACACTCAGAAAAGAAATTGGTACTGAAAGGGTTGGTGCATAATTATTCAATGGCAGAAGGTATAACTGGACGTAAGTTTTTTTATTATAATTTCAAAAATGTTTAAAAGCTCATTTTTTACATTTCCTACCTATAAAAGAAATTATGCAATTATAAGAGTATTTTTGGAATTAATTTGTAGGTACCAATGATGTTTTTAAAACCAGAATGCAAGTGGATTTTTTCCCTTCAAATATAATTTTATTATGCTCAAATTTAAGCTTAAAATGAAACCAAAATGTTTTAGCATTTTCACAAGAGCTTTCTTGTTTAGTGCTTAAAAATAGAGCCATGCATGAAGCTGGATATTTTTATTTTTTGCTTAACTTTGTAGCTCTGGAAATGTGTATGTGAACACTTATTGCAAATTTCGTAACAACATAAGATTTAGCAATGCATGTAATGGTACAATTTATATGCATTGTATTTAAAATGAGTTTACGTACTAGAACCTTGTTTGACAAGAGCAATGCTTTTTAACAAGAGGAAAGGATAGAAAACAGACTGCATTTTAAAAGAATAAAACTTGACTCCTAGATATACATACTCCTTGGAACATGCAAAAAACTATACAGTCATTTTATTAATTGAGACCTAAAAATAGAAGTATTAAAAAAAAGTATTTTTGTGACACATTCACATCTTTCATCTTTGTTGAATGGAGTGCCAAAGATAAAATCATCTTTTTAAAATTGCAATCTCTTACAATATCAGAAAAGTTTTTTCTAAATAAAATCTCCTAATGATTGTTTGCAAGAGTGTTTTTTTTTTTTTTTTTTTTTAATTTAAGCTAAACTGCTGCATAGCTAATTATTACCCCAAAACAGAAATAGTAAGCTTTTCAACTTCTGAGTAAAAAGTAAACAAAATATCTTATTTTAAAAAAATCCAATCAGATTTAAACATATTTCCTTCCATTTTAACTGTACTAGTATTTATTTATTTTTATTGTTATTTTTTTTTCAATGTCCGTACATACATAAAGGCAATGAACTTCTCTATTTTGACCGCTCGTAAAGCCTCTTGACACGTGTTGTGATGAGGTCTGTACATATGTGTCTCAAATAATTCAAGAAATGTTTGTGCGCTTCTCTTTTTTGGCAATCACATGTTCCGAAAATGTTCTTTACTCGTTTGTTGATCTAGTCAACATTTATTTCCAGATGTTTCTTGTGTCAATTTATTTACATCTAAAGGCATCACTCAAACCATCACTACATGTCCAGTGTTAGTTGTTTTAGTTGATTTCACAATTTCTTTTACTGGTTGGTTGGTTGCATTAGATTTTTCGCCACAAGAGCCTTCATAGGCTATGCTGCGCCAAACAATAATGATGTAGCATTAAAGTTCAACACATGTAAAGTTTTAAAAGTTTAAAAAATTTTTCAAAGCTGATATTGATACGAAGTTAAACATTTTAATTAGTCAAGTGAAAAAAAGTCAAGTCAAAAACTTTGGGTAAAACCAGAAATATAACAAAACAAAATGGAACAAACAATAAGACAAGAATAAAATTACTAAAATACCTTTACTGGAATTAAAGTTTTGAACAATATATCTTTTCTCATAATAATATAATTTTATAGTTTTCATTAGTGAACCTGAACATACATTGTAATATTTTGTCTGTAATAATTTTCATCTTGAATTATTATCCCTTTTGATAAAAAATTACTTTTCATTAAATTTCAGAAGAAATTTCTCTTTAAAGAAGAAGTTGAACATGCACAATTTTATTACCTAGACAAGTTTATTTTAGCCTCATCTGGAAATGAACTTCATATTTTTGATTACAAAATTCACATGGAAAATTCTGGAATAAGAAAGTAAGTGAATTAAATGCATAAATAATGATAAATACAAATGATAAATTTATCATAATTATACAAACAAAATATTTTGTAGAAATTGCTTGAGAACTTTGAGGTTTTCTGTGTCAAGCAATAAGGCATTTTTTTTTCTGAATTCTCTTACCTGCACTTTAATGTTTCTTGATTACGCTTGAATTTGAGAATTGATTTTAAATTTTCTCTCAAGTAACTAATAGTTGTTGATTCTCTTAGCAGCTCAAAAATTTTGTCACAATTAATTGAGGACTAAAATTTGCTTCTTAGTTCAAGGTAGCTATAACTTTTTAAATCAGGTGCTAGTGCAAAATTCACATAAGTATGGTATGTTGATTTAGAGCATGAGTAAAAAATGTAGGTTTAGCAATAAGGATGAATCATTTTGAACGTTTTAGAATGTATTTGTCCTTTGAAAAACAAAAATGAACTTTATTCATAGCGTAGAAAATCAAAACTGCCTTTTTTTGTTTTATCAATGCTACTTTATTTATTTATTTTTAATTCTAAATCATATTCACTATGTGAAGAAAATTCTCTGATCTTTTAAGTACATATCTTAATTTTACTTAATGATAATGAAAGTCTGCACCCATTTTATGTTATATACGAGCATAAAAATGCAATATGTATACAAAATTTGAAAATAATCATAAAATTTCTTTCGCAAATAAAAAAAGTGCATGAAATCTGATTTTACACTGAAAATTCTTCATACTTGAAACATTTTAAACTTTCATACAACCACTACTGTAATTATGAGGAAATCAATTGACAAGATTTTATTCTTGGTTATTTATAATTAATCATCTTTATTATTTTTATAAATTATTTTTTAAATTATTTATTTACCCCAAGGTCTAAAAATAATTCTTTAATACTTAAAGATTTTCAAGCAATATTTTCCCTATGGAAAGCGTCACGTAGGGAGGAAATGAAATTACCAGCTTTCACTCTTAATTATTTAATTAATCAATTAAGAAATAAGGTACAAATGTGAATACATAACATTAATTTTCAGATAAATAGTAAAGTCTCTGTGACTTTCCGAAAACAAATTTGTTTTTCGTACAATTAGTGTTAAACCAAAAGAACCTAGTTTAACCCCCCCCCCCCCCCCAAAAAGAAACCTTTTTTTTCTTTTCAAATCTGGTTCCCACTATCGACATCCAGTTCAAATTAGAGTCCAAGGAGTGAGTCAGATCCCTTATATTTTGAGTAAAAGGGGCGCAAAACCCCCTTTTAGGGAACTTAATTTCAAAAAAAAATCTGGGGCCAAGCTCCAGAACAACTATGTACATCCTTTTTGTGAGGAAAGTTTGAATTTGCTGAATGAAACTCTGAATTTTTCTGAAAAAAATACAATCTTACACACATACTCTCAGCTATAGAAAAAAAAAACATTAAGCATCAAGAAATTTTAAAAATTGCAATTTTGTAATGCTGTCTCTAAATTTTCCAGATCATGAGACTAAATTCGCTGAATATGGAAATTTTTAAGGAGGTCGCACTGACTTTCCATCGGTTGTCTCTGTTTCTGATCCCCTCCCCCCTCTTGTTTGCTCTCATTTCACTAATGACCTTCTCCAAAACCAGATGCTGAATCCACTCTTGCAAGTACTACATGGATATCAAAGATTTTTAATAATCAACTGAAATCTTCGAAATAATGTAACATTCTTTAACTTATAAATTTATATTCAAATTATAAAAATAAAAAAAAATACAGTAAAGGGATACAGTGTTCAGATTACATTAGACATTTTTTTCTTGTAATTTCTAACCTTTTGTCGCTGGAATTATGTTCTTCCTTTTACCTGGATGATTGGCTGCTCTGTAATTTTGGACAGTTCTATAAGGCAATTCTGATGGAACTTGAAACTGAAATTCTTTAGCTATTCATAAATTTTATCCATTAAGTATGCTCTTTTATTCTATCGTTTATGCATAAAATGTCTGTGGTTATCTTAACTTTTTAAAATTTCTTTTCAGTAATATTAACAAAAGCTCTTTAAAACTAATCAAAAGAATCCCCCTGAATATGAAAAAGATAACTACTTTTGCTGCAATTAATCAATTTTTCTCTAGTATCCTTTTTTGCTGTTAAATAATCTATTTACTTCCACGAACTTTCTAATCCTACTATTTTTTACACATGTTTAATTGCTTCTGCAGTGTTTCTTTCATTTTTTCGAAAATGTTTTAAAATGTTCTTCCCAAGTTTCTTTGAACCTCTGAACTTCTTTCCCTGAACATAAATCTAAAAACAACATCTATATATTAAAAGAGAATGTATTCAATAGGGCTGCACCAATTTTTCGGCAGAAAAAATATTTCTCAAACATTATTTCTAAAAGTATACCTTTTTCAAGAAACTATTGTGAATAATTTTATTAACAGTAAATAAATGTAATTTTCTGTATTCCTGTGTGACTATAACATGTAGTATGAAAGAGTATACACACTAAAAACAAAACAAATACCGTAAAGTCGGGTTACTTGGACCCACAAGGAGGTTACTTGAGCCCACAGTAAAATGATAAAATCTGGGTTTGGTACTAGCATTAGAGACTGCAGAGTGCTTCTACCTAGAGGGGAAACAAGCAACTACGTGCAAGTCTTCAACTAATAAGTACCAAACCTAGATTTTATCATTTTACTGTAATGGGCTCAAGTAACCCCCTAGGGTCCAAGTAACCCAACTTTACGGTAGTTCATGCAGTGTGTATAATGCCAAGTTAAAAATCCACTGTGAAAGTTTGTTATAAGTGACACTGACACAGTTATGCACCCAGGATTGCTTCCTGGGAGAAGCGAAGTGGTAATCCTTTGGAAAGTTTTCGAGTTTGAAGTCCTAGAAAAAAAAACTGCAGTTGTTTTTGGTGAAATTAAGGAAGGGGTTAGAGGCTATCTCTCTGTAAACTTCCAAAAGTCAATTTTAAAAAAATGCAATTTCATGCAGTTTGGATTATTTAAGGAGGTTCATCTTCATGCTTCTGCGAGGGGCTTAAGCTCCTTAGCTCCTCCCGTGGGTATGCCGTTGCACCGACAACCCTGAATGTAATTTCTACCGAACTTGGCCAGTTATTCATTTATGTTTTTGAGAATCTAAAGGATTTTTTCGAATTTATGAACACTTAAATGGTAGACTTGTACAAATATACACTCTTCCTTTTTCTCCCTTACTCTTACAGTGCACTGAATTCTCTTCGTGTGCAATTTTGGGGACATTTCAACATCTGAGAATTCAGAGTAAATGCTAAATTTTGTTCAATCATCTTTTTCTTCTGCCATTATCATCCTGCCCTAAATACATCAGCCCTTAGTCATTGGCATCAAAAAAAAAAAAAAAAAAATCGCAACAGTTAGGAAAATTGGCAAAATTCCCAATTATCAAATTGTGCCAATATTTTATATATTTTCTAAGATAATTATCAAATTGTAAAACTTGTGCCAAATTAGTGACAAACTTTCCTCACTGCTGAAGGTTTGTTGCATTTCTCTTGCTTTAATTTTTACATTTCAGTGGAACATATATTGTTTTTAAAGGGCTTGATATATTTATTAGCAAAATATTTTCCATTTTAATGGCTTAAATTCTTACTTGGCGGATTTTTCTCTTTTAACAGAAATTAGATGATTCTTGTTTGAAAATTAAACGTTTAAATTTAAACTTCAGCTACATTGTCTTTGGCAAAGCGTCACCAACAGATTAGTCATGTTTAAGATTTAAAGCAGTAAGTAACCGCCCCTAAGCAAGGGCTAAGATGTATTGCATGTTTAAGATTGTTTGGTAAAAAATTTTGAAATCGAACAGCAAAGTTTGATACGATTGTTATTTGCAATAATAATGTAGTCTTTTGCCCTTTTTTGGATCATTTCTTTTATATATGCCTGTTGATCCACCTACATTCCAAAAATATCCAGTATCTCATTCACTTGGAAGTGTTTCAGGTTTTTGATGGATGATAAAAGTGACTCTTTTCTGACCTTAATAGTTTCATAACTGTAAGAGATATGGGTCATTCTGACGAAAATGGTACAAATCATGTCTGAAACTCTTTACTTAAGATTATCAATTTAAATAATTTCCACCAACTAATCATATTTTTTTTATTGAGTTTCCATTTATTTGTGTATAATGAAGTGTAAATAACTAGAACATGACTCATTTATGAAAGGATTTTAAATATTTTGATCACTTTGTTTAACAGAGTGGACTTATAACAGAGTGGACAAATAAACCTTTAAAAATATCTGAATAATCACAAAGAAAAGTTAGAATCACAGAACAAGCATGAAGTGGAATAAACAGCCTAAAACTGTAAGTCTGTCTGTAATTTTAAGAAAAAATATATGTTTTTCATCATGAAATCGGCTTTAACAGAGTGGACATCCAACAGTTCAAATTAAGAGCAAGAATCTGAGAAACTGTCACGCCTAGCATTAGGAGGTGATTCATGACCTCTCAGATTTTCTCCCAAAAACTACCAAATGTTTATTATCTTATTGAAAGACAAAATCCAGAATTTATTGCTCTAAAGTTGTGTTGTTTAGTTTTTATGGACCCCTGAAGGTGAAGGTGCGGCATCAAAAATTAAGCGGATTTTCAAAACATGGAAGTTGCTGTGAGCCAAAACTCTTACCAGGAACTGTTTAACTCCAATTTTCTTTTTGTATATGGAATATAGAAGGTTCAAACTTTACAAAATGAATGTTAAATTTGTGGTAAGTTGTTGCCGTAAGGTCTGTGAAGGCCCTCAAAACAAGGCATTTTTGACGTTTTTTAGCATTTTTGAGGTCCAAAAACAGCTTGTATATTTCAGTTGACACGGCGAAAGTAGTTTCGTTTGAAAGACCAGTGTAAGCACTTTAAAATAATGTATAAATAACCGAGGAAAGTTCAACGTGCTTTTAGTTGCGTAAGGCCGAAACATGAAAAATGTCATATTTTAGCGATATTTAAACGGTCGTTACATCCTCTGCCAACAACATATTGAAATATTTTCTTTGCCAATGTCATACTCTATTCTTTGTCTTAACAGAACAGTTGAGTTCTTTGAGGCGAAATGTGAAATTTTTTTTTACAAAAAATACACAGGAAAAAATACATTTTTTGTAAAAAAAAAAAATTCACATTTTGCCTCAAAGGACTCAACTGTTCTGTTAAGACAAAGAATAGAGTATGACATTGGCAAAAAAAAATTTTCAATATGTTGTTGGCAGAGGAAGTTATGACCGTTTGAATATCGGTAAAATATGACATTTTTCATATTTCGGCCTTACGCAACTAAAAGCACGTTGAACTTTCCTCGGTT
Source organism: Uloborus plumipes (assembly GCA_038373865.1). NCBI lineage: Eukaryota > Metazoa > Arthropoda > Arachnida > Araneae > Uloboridae > Uloborus > Uloborus plumipes. Next base: position 102,834 of record JAXGGA010000711.1, on the reverse strand, counting down.
ATTTATACATTATTTTAAAGTGCTTACACTGGTCCTTCAAACGACACTACTTTTGCCGTGCCAACTAAAATGTACAAGCTGTTTTTGGACCTCAAAACCGCTAAAAAACGTCAAAAATGCCTTGTTTTGAGGGCCTTCACTGACCTTACGGCAACAACTTACCCCAAATTTAACATTCATTTTGTAAAGTTCCAACCTTCTATATTCCATATACAAAAAAGAAAATTGGAGTGAAACAGTTCCTGGTAAGAGTTTTGGCTTACAGCAACTTCCATGTCTTGAAAATCCACTTAATTTTTGATGCCGCACCTTCACCTTCAGGGATCCATAAAAACTAAACAACTCAACTTTAGAGCAAAACATTCTGGATTTGGTCTTTCAATAAGAAAATAAACATTTGGTAATTTTTTGGAAATAATCTGAGACGTCATGAATCACAGGCGTGACACTCTCTCAGATTCTTGCTCTTAACTATTATAAGAAAAGAATTAGGCTCACCCTAGTTGTTGACTACATAACTCAATGTAGCAAGCTAATCACGGCAGTAATACTACCTATATTTTTTTTTAAATATATCAGATTGAATGCAATTGTTTATTTTATTTCCAAAAGGCATATAACAGAGTGGACAATTCAAAACATAGACAATCTAGGGACATGGATAAATAATAGTGGTTTTGGGGGAATTTTTTTTCATTTGCGTAATAATCTGCAGAAATGGTGTCAGAAGCATCTTTTGTGCAGTGCAGTGTCATTTATTTTGTTGTTACATTTCAGTATAATTTAAATCACATTTAAAATTCTAGCAATTTGAAGCTGGGACACGTCATTTTCTCCTTCTTCTGACAAAGATAATTTTTTTTGTGTCATTTCTAAATGGATTATACCTAATCAATTGATACTTGATGGCACAAAATTAAATGAAGAACCAATAAAAAATACACTTAATGGGTGATAGTTAGTAAAATTGATTTTAAAAAATTCTAAAGTCTCAGACATGATTTGTACCATTTTCGTCGGAATGACCCATATACAGTGGAGTCTCTATAACTCAAAGATTCCTTTATCTCGAAGTGTTCACTGGATCCCCAGGATCTTGAGAAAGCTGTGGGAACTTCCTATGATTTAAAGCTTTTAGTCGCTCTCTTGTACAAAATTTCAGGTTTTTAGATCTAGTAATGTTTGAGGTTAGGCGGCACTGAAAAGTAGCTCAAAAAATATTCACGTAAGGTGCACATAGGCCAGTGTGTCACCACTTTCTTTCACAGTTTCCAAACTTGGCTGACACACTGCTGCATGTGTAAATTACTTTAGTATTAAATGCTTGTCCTTATCTTGTGCCTAATATTTTCTTTTTATAAATTTAAACTTCTGGTCATCACCACAGATTGAGCTTTGAATAAAGTACTACAACTCAAGATTAAAGTGTTAATGAACTGTGCTTCAGAGATTAGTCAGTTTTCAAATAGAACACTAGCTATCTTTTATTATGTATGTGTGTGCGGAATCATTAAAAAATCAAAGTAAACTTTTGAGGAAGGATATATTTTTGATGCATAAAACTGTTGTCTATAATTCAGGAAAAACTGGAAATTCCTGAAATGAGGATTTATCTATTTTTAATTATTGCACAACTAAAATAATTTAAGCATTGTTGTATTAATTTATTCTTGTGTTGAAATTAATACTTGGTAAAATTAAGAAATAAAATTTGAGATAAATCAGATTCCTAAAGGGGTATTATAATGAACCTGTGATATGTTAACTTGAAATCTTTCCACATTATGCATTCAATTTAAATTATTTATTTACACATATCTCTTTTTCAATACTTAACAATGATCAAATCTTGTATTGTGTACTGGAACATCCAAGTCCATTGATGTAATTGACATGAATGCAGGGAAAGTTGTGTGGCATAAAGAAACTGCTGGAACAAGATTACCTCATTTGATCGCCATAAATGAAGTATATTTCAGTTTTTCAATTATTTATTATTTAATTTCTAACAGTTGTATGCTCACTAAATATTTCTCAAAATATATTAGTAAAATTCCGTATCAAAATGTTATTCAAATTAAAAACAATGATTTATCTTGATACATATTGTTGCCTCAGATCAGGATATCTTAATATGTATTTCAAAATAAGATGTCTTATTGTTGCTCTGAGATGACAATATATAAATAAAATATGCATGAAAATTTTCTTTTCATTTTAATAATGATTTTCCGAAGATAGGAAAAAGTGTTTCTGGGTTTTCAGTTTGAAGTCATGTACTTTAATTAATTAACTTATCATTTATATGAGGCTCCTTCTTACCCATACATTTTTAAAAATTATACTTAAAATGCTTCATTGCCCAGATTAATTAATTATTTAAATATACAGAACACAATAATGAAAATATTTTTTTAATTCAAAATTTCTTCTATATTACTCATTATTGTCTTTCTGAATTAATTGTTAAATATTAAAAATTCTCTTTTAAATACTATTTTATAGCAAGTCTTAACCTAGCATCGAAAAAAAAAATCTTTTTCAGGGATCCTCTTATACAAGTCAAGATCCAGTGATGCATGATTTATTTCTAACATCTGCTGTGATGGATGGTATAAAGATATGGGACTTAAGAACTAAAAAGTTAGTAAAACAGTATATAAGCTACAATATAAAAGCCTTTTCTAATTAATATTTTATTTCTCATAGAAGTTACATACATAATGAATTCGGAATTTTTCCTTAGAGTTGTCACATCTTACAAAGAACATAAATGCCGTTACCTTCCTTGTGGTGCAACCTTTTCTGCATGTGGAAAATATATTCTTTCGGGAAGTGAAGATAAATCAGTAAGAAATTTTTATTGACATAAAAAAATGAGCTTTGTTAGTTTTATCAACAAATAAATTGCTTTTGTACTTAAAATGCAAATTTTTGAAAAAATATTTTGAAAATTCTAAGTAGGTATACTTTTAGTTTTTATTATTTCTTTAAATCAATGATCCAATTTTGATGTAAAAGCAAACTTAATTTATTAAGCATAATTTCAGTTGTGAAATATTTTAAAAAATTATAAATCACATAAATAGCTTGTTTCTAAAAAGCATCAAGTCAAAATTTTCAGAAATTGATTTCGATAGAAAATATAGCAGCACATCTCAGACAAGATTTACAATAAGTAGATTTTCAAAACCAAGTTTAGTCAAATTAAAAAGAGAAATAACAAAAATGAAACAAATATTGTTTCATTTATTTGAAAATATTTAATATGTATTAAGCTTAAATGGTTATTTCTTGATGGAATTACTGTCTGTCTGCGTTTTGTGCGCCTGGCAGTCACGATTGCTTCCATTTGAAAAAGGGGTGATAGGATAAGGAGACGCACTTGCCGGTGCTTTCACTTCTTACTTCCTGTTGAATGTTACTTCACATTTCCCCCCTATTTTGAGGAAATCCAAAGAGACCTCAGGCATGCGCAAATGCGAGGAAGGTTTTACGATAAAAGATTAGATAGTATGTAATAAATTTAAGCTCTACGTATTATATTATTTTGTTTCGTTTGTTAATCTCAAATTTTTACTATTTAAACCAGGGTTGTTTGGTTTAAACCGCGTTGGTTTAAACCAGTTTAACCCAATCGGTTTTTTTTTAATTGTTTTTTTTTTCAAAAAATGACAAAAAAAGAAGGAAAAAAATTTCTTCAAATGTTTACATTTATTTTATGCACACATTAAAAAATGTAAAATTTAGTTTATGCAAAGTTGTAGACATAAATAATAAAGAAAATGATTTTTTTGAAATTTATTAACCCTCGTCCCTTCCATTTCAGTTACACTCAAGACCCTTGGGGTCATAAACGACCCCAATGCTTCCTTTAATTAATTTATTATGATTATTGAATGTTACATGCATTATTTAAGTTCACACACTTTTTAATGCTAAAAAAATAAAAATAAAACACAATCAAAGTAAAATTTAGTTTATGCATTAAAAATTAAAATTTTAGAGCAAAACTAACAATAACTGTAGATTTATTTACAACTGTTACAGACCTGAAAAAAACATGATTTTTTGCAAGTGAATTTCAAACACTTATGACATTTTTCGATGCATTTTCTGCCCAGTTCTCTTGGACAAAAGTCGCAACGTCAACTTTTTTTGAAAAAAAAAAAAAACTTTTTTTTTTCCAACCCTGATTTAAACTGTCTTCTGTTGTCAGGGTGGCCACAGGAAGAACAAAATATTTTTCCCTGATTTCTCCCTGTCCAACCAAAATTTTCCCTGATTTCTTGTACGGTACATTTTTCATCCTCTTGAAGCTTAATTTCTTCTCTTAATTGATACTTGGATATTTCTGGCTATTTAAACTACTTCAGGCATTAATTATTAATTTTTCTAAAATGAAAAACAATAACAAGAAATGAGTTTGAGACAGCTAATTTGTTAACAAAAAATGAAATTACATGGTTGGTTTGATTTATTTAAATAACAATAAAAAATGTCATTAACAAAAGGAATGTTTTACAAATTTAAAATCAGTTTACTAAACTTCTAACATCTCTAAAGAGAACCTAAAAACTGTTATTCAGTTTTTAAAAACTTTTGAGGAACATCTTTCACTGCTACTATTCTCTCTAACTTCACAAAAGATAGAATTAAACTTTCAAGACTGTACAAAATCTCCCCAGCCTTAAGACATCTAGAGATGGTTTAAAAGTTTTTAATATGTCGGCTATGAAAACATTTCAAGAGAAAAGACCCAAACCATTTTCCCCAAATTCACCAAAGGTGGCCAAATTTGTATAAGCCATACTATTTCTTCACCAAACAATCCCTAAAAGATTTAAGCCTTCGACTTTAAGTCAAATTATTTTCGGCAGAGGGGCCCCAAATCCTCCCTCTTTAAGTCACTGAAAGAAAACCATAAAGTAGTGTTTTTTACATATTTGAGCTATGAAAGTTCAATGGTTCATCACCCTAACACCTAACCTTAAAAAAGATTGCAACTTAACCCTACACTGCATGATTTTTTATTTTTCTTAGAAAAAAATATATGTGTTTGTCAATGTAATAAGAAAACATGGAAAAATATTTAAAAAAATTTAACTCTAAATTTTTACCACTTTCTAATTAAAAATAGTTTTGTTGCCAAATGGCTACACCATGCATTCAACAGATAAAAATGATTTTGAATGATAGTATTGAAATTAGTTTTTTTTGTAAAAAGAATAGAGGAATTGAACATTTGGTGCACTGTACTCTTGTAATCCTTTACATTTTGACATTTTACATCATTGTTTGTTTGTACTGTGTTCTTTTCGATGATCAATTCTGTCAAATCTGATATGTTTTGAAGGCTCTCTCGCTCAAGCTTTCTTTTTTTTTTTTTTGGTTTGTAACTCTAGTTCCTATGTAGCTAGTGGTCTCCCTCTTTTTAATGCGCTTTTATTAACTTCACCTGTGGGTTTGTTTGTATGTATGTATGTATGCAAGTAACTCTGAATAAAAGATAAAATTTACGTTCTTTGCAAATATAAAAGTAATACATTTAATATTTTTTTTAATACTAAAGGCTAAACTGTATTACATGCTGATGTATTATAAGTGCATAATAAACTTAAGTGCAGATATTCAGTAGTTTTGAAAATTAGAGGGAAACCAGTGATGATCACAGCGCATTCCTATGTAAAAACGTATTTTTTAGTTTTTTTCAAAACTATATTTTAAAATTATTAATAATTTTACTTGTCCCTGTAAGCACAACGTTTGTGCTAACTGAAATCTAAAATGAACACGTTTTGAAGGCTTTTCCCTATTGATTTTTTGTTTGTTCACTCTTTTGAACATCAGCTAAGCATTGATAATTGCGAGGTCTAATAAACGGTAGAACAGCCGAAAATACCACTTTTGGGTCCGCATGATTATTTTATACCTTCCAAAAAGAGAAAGAAGCTAGCCTGAAACATAAATAAAGCACATACTTCATGAACTACAGAGATGAATCGAAGTGTTCTCTGGATGCTTACTGCATAATGTTGCCAAATGGCTACAGACATGTATTATGTCCTAGATTTTTTCCAAATAATTATTTTGATGTAAAACGCATCGCAAACGAAAGATAAATGTTTATTTTATTCATGTTATTTTTTTTAAAAGATAAAGCAAAATATTTCATTGTAAAAATTTTTTTCAAAACTTGGTAGTTTAAGTGATTTTAAAAGCTATCCATATGGATTCATTTAAGAGCATATAACAGACCAGTGCTGCCATGTATGGAGGATAAATGGTGATAATTGCTTTTAATATACCCAATACTTGCTTTTTATGCATCGAGTTGCCTTATGACTACATTCTGCTATTCAAAAGGAGGTCAAATTGTCCATGTATCCAATTGGCAACACCATGCAGTGTAGGGTTAAAATTAGGCTTTCACTAATCAACAATTTTGAAACACATTCACAGGGGGAGAATGCCTGAAATCTCCTACTATTGCTAACAATGGCCTAAATCAGCATTTTAAAGCCTCCAGTTCAGATATTTTTCTAAAGTCTCCCCACTCTTCAAAACTTACATCACCAAATACAACTAAAAGCTTTAGACTTTCAATTTTTAAAAGTTTTTGGGTGATAGCCTCAAAATCCCCCATGCTTGAGCTACACAAAGATAGCTTAGGGTTATTAATAATTCAGCTTCAAAACATTTTTAGAGAGAGCCCCGAAATTCTTCCCTTAATTCATCAGAAGATGGCTTAAATTTGGGTTTTTAACATTTCAGTTTCGGAATCTTTTCTAGGAAAAGCTTCCACCCTTATCTTTATCGCCCCAAAGACAACGTTAAAATTTTAAGACTGCAACTTTAAAAAAAAGGAAAAAAATCAGAAGGTATCAAATGAATACCCTCTCTTTTAAGTCACTGAATGATAGCTCACTAGGAAGTTTGAGCAAATGCACCTTCAAAAATTTCCAGTACAACCCCAGAACCTTATGCTCATGAAAGATGGCCTATAGTTACATCTTTAAAACTCCAGTTTTGGATTTTTCTAATAAAAAGCCTCTCCTCCTTTCCTTAGACATTGCCTAAGACACCACACAATAGATTTAAGATTTCAGTTTTAAAAAATTCCTAGAGAGATCCTCCCTTCTCTTTAATTCACATAAAGGTAGCCTGAAACAGAGTTTTTACTACTTCAGCAATACAAAAACTTAAAACAGGGTTCGTACTTCCTTAAAAAACCCTTAAGAAACTCTTAATTTTATCAGACAAAATTAAGGTCCCTAAAAAACCCTTAAAAAGTCCTTAATTTTCTAAAATTTTCCTTAATTTTTAAGAGACTGTTTCAGGTTTTTTTTTTCTTTGTTTTTCCTCCACGTGAAAAAGCTGGCTCTTTAAAATTCATCATTACATGCTTTGATACACAAGAGAGAGCCTAACCTTTGTCATATTGGAAACTGAACGCGTACTTCGTGGAAAACTGGTTTGCGTGGTTGAGACAGCAATCCTTTGCATCGTGCAAGTATTTTAATATTTGCGAAAATTTTAGGATACATTCACATATGCTACCTTAGGTTATCACATTTAATTATTTAATTCAATAATTTATAAAAAAAATTCTCCCCATTTTACATGCTTACATTTCACCCGCGATTCTGGTAAAACCGCTTTTTTATTCGACATTTCAATCCTTTAACATCTTCTCAGTGTTTTAATATTTTTGATGGTTGGAAGTTATTTTAACATATTACTATCTGAAATTAATTTACTGCATTTTTTTATATTTTTGTTATTAATAAATAAATTTATTTAAAAAAAAACTGATCTATAGTCAAAAAATTGTTTAATGTGTTAAGATTTCAGTCTTTTTGTATCTTGAATGTATTTTAATATTTTTGACAATTGGAAATTATTTTAACTTAGCTACCAAAGACTGCTTTATTTTATTTCATTTATTTTTTAATATTCATGTATCTTTCTTTCTTAACAATATGCTAATATTCAACACATACTTCTCAGCAAATTGTATAACTAAAATGAAGTGACAGTGATATAATTACAATAACTTATTGATAACTTAAAAATTGCAGTTTTTTGAGATTTTTAGGAAATTATTTTTAAAAAATTTTAGCTCCTAACATCTAAAAATGCATTATATGTGACCAACAATGTAGTTGTTTCTGATAAGTACGGTGAGCACAGTATTTTAACGTTTTGACAAAGTTTAATTTAAAACGTAGAAAAAAACAGGAAATTGCCAAATCTTCTAGGCATTTGTGGAAAAGGAAGGAGTTGTATAACAGACCTCAATTTTTTTTTTTTTTTTGGAATTTTTATGTCCAAAATGGAACCTTTTCCACCCCACCAGTTATCAAAAGTAGAAAAAAAAAATAATTTGCTAAAAGTCTCGAAAAAACTGCATTGTTTCCAAACTTCAAGCCAATTGCGGCAGATCAAGAAATTGACCAAAAAATTTCAGATTTTTTATGTGCACTTTGCTTCCTCAATGGCATTTTTTCCGCAATACCCATCATTGAAATAAAAAAGTCATTTTCGGCCCATCCTAGTATGTAATTGTATCAAACTGTTCATGAGAGAAAGCTAACCTGGCAGCATTGTAAGGGGTAGTCATTTGTAGAGGTTATCATCAGTAAGTATAATGCCAGGTTAAATCATTTTAATAGCTCTTAATCATTCATTGTCACTTGAATCAGAGTCCATTGCGAATCTCTCTGCATTTTAAAAACATAATGTACTCGTAAGTCGAGTACTTTGAAATTGTGTTCCTAAAGCTATTTAAATATTTTCCTACGAGTCCTTAAAAAAATTTTGGGAGCCCTTAAAAAGTCTTTAATTTTCATTTTCAAAAATGAGTATGAACCCTGTAAAGAAAGTACCTTGAACCCCTTCCTATAAATTCACAAAAGGTGATCTAAATTTTCATTTGTAAGACTTTCCCTCTTTCTCAAGCAATAAGCCCCTCTATACATTTAGATCACCAGCTACTAAAATCTTACACCCCCCAATTTTAGTTTCAAACATTTCTTGGCAGAAAGTCTCCTAATCGCCTCTTTTTAAGTTTTTCAAAAGTAGCCTAAAATTCAGCTTTTAATGCTTTAGATTTAAATTTTTTTTATTTGGATTACAGCAGTCGGAAACTCTTCTAAGTTCACCAAAGATTGCTTAAATTTTGCATTTTTAGACTGCAGTTTTGTAATTTTATCAACAAAAAAAAAAAAGGGCAATCCTCCTCCCACTAATTTTACATCACTAAAAACAGCCTGAATTTTTCAGGCTTCAACATTTTTCAAAACATTCCAAGGAAGAAATCCCAAACCTCCCATCCCCTTTAACTCGCCATTAAAAAAAAAACCTGCAATTACCTTTTTACGTCTTTATTTACGAACAATTCAAGACGGTTTTGGAAATTTTTCTAGTACGTGTCTGAGATGTCCTTAGATTACCAAAGATGTAACCATTTTTAATACTTTAGTGCTGAAAAATTACGGACTGAAGTTCTGATTTGATTTTCCCTGATTTTTAAAGAATTTTCAAAATCCCTGATAATTTCAGGTTTTCCCTGTTTTCCAGGTCTGTGGCCACACTGGCTGTGCACTGTGTTGCTTTTCTCGGATGACTTTTTATGCTGAAGGTCACACTTTGCATTTAAAAGGGGGTTCTTGTAGCCCTAAAACACGTGTCTGCAGTAATCTGCCAATTTTTTGCAATAAAACGTTGAAAAAACCTACTTTTCAAGCAAAGTATTTATTCAATTCTTATCACGTGATTTGTTTCACGAGGATGCTGAGAAAAAATTCTCCTGTGCACCACTTCTGAACCTAAAAGCAATATGAAAGAACCAAAAAAGAAATAAGTATTTGGACATTGTTTAAAGCTTTCGGAAGAAATAATTGCATGAATTTTTTTTAAAACAATTTTGCAATCATGCAACCAAATGCAAAAAAGAAACAATAGCAATAAGAAATAGAATTAGCAAACTTTTATGCTGGATTTACACGATATAAAAAGAAAGAAAATACTTTAAAATAAAAATAATTTTTTAAATTATATTTTTGTTTGTGCCAAAATCGCTAAGTCATACAGTTTTATATCAAAAAGGGTTAATTTTTTTTGTCTTCTATTTTTTAATAATTATACTGACAGGATTCTATTTGACATATAATTTAGTTTCATCTATCCATGGAAAAATTATCTTTCTCGTGAATTCAATCTTATTATTTCTCTGTACCATGCAAGAACTTCATTTCTTTATCAACCCCTCATTTTATAGTTTATTGTGCTGGATGTTAACGAAAAATAGACCCACTGCCAAAAAATTGTTTTTTATGTCAAAAAACTTTTCAGTTTTTCATTACACATTACTTCAATAAATAGCATAAGAAAACTTAACAGCAGTATCAATGTTAGATAAAGTATGTCTCTAGAAACGTGAAGATCGCAAGTTCGATCCTGCTATAGGTTATGTTGCTTTTGGTTTACTTTTTTTCAATTAATTTTGATCTAAATTTCCAAAATTATATAGTCAAAACTCATTGTAGGATGTTAACAACAATTATGCTTTGCGCAGGTCAACTAATAGGTATTAAATAGGACAAAACAAAATGCAGATTTTTCGAAAATGGAAAAAAATAGACTAGGAAACAAGCTCTTCAAATAAGCATGGAAAAATTACTAATTTATGTTGTTTTACTATTTAGATTTACATATATGACCTTAGACAACTGAGTCATCTGCATAAAGTACAAGCCTACAATAGTGATACAGTGACTGGAATACGCTTCATTTCTAGAAATACCCAGGTTCGTATTTTTAAACATGAAGAATGTATGTACTGAGGAACTTTGGTAAATTAACACCCCAAGGGACCAGAAAAATATGTGGAGTTAAGCGGGTGTCAACTTACCGAGGTTCCACCATAATTCCAAACATAGTAATGTTTTCTGTTTTGTAGTGTTTACCATCTACATTACGAAAATTAATTTCAGTACATGATTTCCCCCCCCCCCCCTTTTTTTTTTGAAAAGAGTATAACGAAATAAATAGGACACTTTTGTATAACTTATTAGGAATAAATCCAAAATTTTTGAAAAGAGATAAAAGCTCTTTGTCAATCAGATCTCTTAAGGAGAAAAGCCCTGCTCTCACTTGTTTGAAAAACATGTGTCATGATGCCTTGTTTCTCGTTTGAACTACCTTGCGCACATTTCACCAACCCCTTCCTAGCCCTGGGACTGCACCAAAAGCAAAGTGTAGTGGATGACTCCTCTGGGCACAAGAGGGAATTCTCTAAAAGAGCTCATTCTAGAAAATGATGTACAGACTGTCCCAATGAACCACAAAATTCTTATACATACCCCCCCCTCACACACCAAAAAAAAAAAAAAAAAAAGATTAAAATAGCAAGTGGATGTCATCTTATAGAGGTTTCTGTACATGTGTGTCATGTCAAGTTACAGAGGATTGCACCCATTGAAATTAACAATGGATCAACCATCAGAAAAATAAATGTTGACTTACCAGAGTTTCACTTTCTAATTAAATGTTCCAAATATAAACTAAGCAATTAAAATAAAATAAAAAAAAATAATATTCCAACAATGTTGGGAAAAATGCAACTTTCAAAAAAAATCAGACACACTTGAAAAAAATTTTTTCCAAGCATCGTTAGTTTAATTTTGTTTCCAGTAAATAGGTATATTTATTAACTGCCTAACCCAGGAGTTCCCAAAAAAGGTGACGTGAAACAGAGTGCCCACAGGGAAAGGAGACGGGTGTCGTGGAATGCCATAATATCAATATGGCCCAAGATAGCACCCTATTGGCACGCCAGCCTAACAGATATACACTGGCGGAAAAAAAAATCCCAACACCAAGAAAGACTTGTGTCAGATAAACGAAATTTGGTAGGTGTGTTTATACAGATGAAAGATGACATCGATTGAAATTTCGCACTCCGCGCAAAAGTGTGGCGCAGCTGGCGTCACTCAGAAGATGCAAATAAGGCTTGTTTTAAAAGTGTGTTGTGAAGCTTGTATTATTTTTCCGTGAAATTTGACGAATTGCGTTCATGTTAGCCAGGAATGTCTTCAAGAAGACTAAGAACCCATATTATCAACAGCTCACCGAGTTTAAACGAGGTCGTACAATTTGGCTACGAGAAGGTGGATTTTCATTTCGCGATATTGCAGAAAGACTTGGGGGGGGGGGGGGGGGGATTGTTTCCACCATGTATGATTATTGGAAGCTATGGTTAAGGAATGGTACTACCTCAAGAAGATCGAGTTCCGAGCTGCCATGTGGCACGACTGAGAAGGAAGATTGCCGAATCTTGCTCACGGCTGTGGCGCATCGTACTGCATCTGCGGCTGATATTATTTGTCGTCAGTCTGGTAAGATGGAACCTAAGGCTCTATGCTAAGAGGTGGGGCGTGGAGGAGAAAAGTAGTACAGCCCTTCATGAGTAGCATTCAAGAGGGAGTTTTTCAACAGGATAACGCTCGCCCTCACATCGCTACTGTAACGCAATATGCTCTACAGAGTGCTGACATGTTACCATGACCTGCAAAATCACCAGATCTGTCTCCAATTGATAACGTATGGGATATCATTGGACGGCACCTCGAGCATCATCCAGTCAGCGATGACGGTCCTAGTATTGACCCAACAAGTGCAACAAGCATGGAACTCCATACCACAAAGTGACATTCGGCACCTGTATGACATAATGCATGCATACTTGCAGGCTTGCCTTCAAAATTTTGGAGGTTACACCCTCTATTAAATTAACATAATTTCACATTTGCACAGCATTTTTTTGAGCTTAAATTAACTTGTGATCTTGTACATTTAATCAATTAAACATGTTAACTAGACAATTGCATTACCCAAATTTCCTTACTCTACAGTCATTTTTTCTTGGTGTTGGGATTTTTTTTTCCGCCAGTGTAGATAGGGTGCCATGAAAAAATTCCAATTCTTCAAACGTTAACTAGAAAAGTTTAGGAACAGCTGGCTTAAATCTAAATTATGTTGCTTCTAGTATTTGAATTTTGATAGTGAACAGCATATTTGACTATACAATATTTTGATAGATTATGTAATTTTGAATTCATAGTTAAGTAATATGTATAAATAAATTTTTACCCCCTAGTTTTTAGCAACTTCTTTGGATGGAAATGCCTGTTTATATGGATGAAAGAACTGAACTTTCCAGAAGACATGTGAAACATAATATGATGTTGTATTAAACAATAGTAAATGAAATACTTGGTCATTCTAGTTTTCAATGAAAAAAAAAGAAAAAAATTACTCTGAAGCTATTTTATAAGTACAGTCAAGCCCGCTTATTAAAATATCAGTTAAGAGAATATCCCACTTGATATAATACATTTTCCAAGTACCAAACCGTAATAACACATTATTTTAATCCCGAATAATAGAATAACCCGCTTATTAGAATTTTTTTTATGGAAAAATGGCTATTATATTAAGCAGACTCTACTGTTCATCAAAAATACTTATTGATCAATCATAATAATTTAGATAAAAATGAACACTTTCAAGTTGGGGGATAAAACTCACATAAGAAAATAACATCTTTTGACAGCAGTGATAGTAATAAGAAATTAAATTCCAAGACAGAACTAGAGCTAGTTAATTAGATTTAAATATGGCTAGGTAATTTTTGAATAGCCCTGAGTTTTTTGACAAGGAATGGTGCTGATGTTTATTGATGTTGCCAAAATGAAACTTACTATTAGTACTCAAACTTGAACAGCTGTGCCAAGCCCAATAAACTTTTTTTTCTTCTCTAAAATATCGGTTGGAAACGAAAAATATAGTCATAGGAAAATCAAAGTATCATCAAAAGTCTAAATCAGCAAAGGGCAAGTTGTTTGAATTGATGATCAAGTTCTAGTGAATGTCATAGAAAACTTTTGTAAATATGACATATTTACTAGGATTTTGTCATTAATATTTCTTAATTTAACACTAGAGCAGTAAAACAAAAAAATATGTTGTTACCTTTAGCTAGTGAAGAGTAATTATCGTGTACACTTTGAGTTGGTCATTTTGGCAGCAGAATTGCAGGGACAGTGGCAAAAACGGAAAAACTAAGAAAAGTAGCTATATTTCAATAAATTACAGTACAAAACAGTATAATTTGGTACATAATACAACTAAGGCTAAAATCAAAAATTTCTGGACATGAAATTGATAATTAAAACAATTTTAAATAATTCTGGAACAAAAACCCTAAATGGATACAAAATTTGGTTTTGCTGTGCAATTTAAGAAAAGTACGAACAAGAGTATTCTGGTGTAGTAAATTCAATTGCATTTAATGAGAGTTAACTGTTTAAAAAATTACATACTAATTACACTAGTACAGGCGGTACAATCTCATCTGTTTTGGAACAAAACATGGTACTGTACTACACTGCAATCTTTTTTGACAAAAACATCGTGACGTTTGCGTGTCATTAGCCTATGAAAAACAAGCTGGATGAAGTCACAGCCTACTTGGTGAATTAGAGGAGATCGCCGACTGCTTGTGAGCTCTTATTGGCTCTGCCCGTAGTGACGTTCAGTGTCAAGTTAAGTTGCATTCTAGTATAGCCGCCCAGTTGGTGTGGCTAATGCAGCATGATTTTGAAAAATCTACTAGGGGTTTGAACTTAGCAAAAGTCCACTTTCTTACTGCCTCAATTACTATTATTGAATAGGCTAACAGGAATTGAACGTGATTTTGAAAAAGTATTAAAACAATGTTATTTATTGAGGCATGATACTGAAGATCAACTGAGTGTGGTACTTAATGAGACAAAAAAAAAAAAAGACATGTATATAGCGCAACTTTATTTAAAAATACTTTTTATAACATGAATAATAAAGGAAATTCACATATGATTGAAGAAGGAAAGTATTACAAAATATAACACAGTTTGAACCAAAAACTACAAAACACAAGTCTCCATTGTAACAAAAATGTTTAGCCTACCTTTCACAATAATTAGTGCAGAGTAAGCAAAAGTGCACAGTCCTTCTTGCATACAAAGCTAGTTTTACACAATCAAACACTATTGTAAAAATAGCCTTCTTGTTTTAGGAAATTAACAGAACACATTAATAATCAGTCAAAAAAAAAAAAAAAAAGACAAACTATATACATAAATTTATTACAATGGAAGGCTTTGTGATATCTTTTTTACAATGATAAAACTTTATATGAGACAGAAAAAGAATAAATGTTTAATGTCAAAACAAATATTTACACATGATGAGGATGATAAATGAATATTGAAGTTTTCAATGAATTAAAAAAAAAAAATTGTCTAAAAATATTTTGTTTTAGTTAATGCCCTATCAGCATGGGTAGGATCAGTGAGTTTAGTCCAATCTGTTTGTCCAACTACAAATCCAATTGCACGTAGTCGATCTTGCTCTTTCTTTTCTTCAAGATCGGCCCACCGCACCTAAAAATAAATTTATGAAGAAAAACAACCAATCAGTTATTTCCTTGATTTCAAAACAACTTTATATACAGGGTGTCCACTCCTATCGTGGACCAATAGCTAATTTCTTAAACATTAGAGATAAGCATATAGTTCATTTAGGAAAAAATCTCTAAATTACGAAAGGAATTTTGGGTCTATTCAATGTTTTTCAAAAAATCAAATTTTAAAAGAGTTACGAAATTTAGATTTTTATACAGCCCCCCAGTCCTATCAATCATATTTAGTAAAACATTCTTGACACTGTAACGTTTAAAACTTAAAAAAAATCACTGTTCTACCACAAAAATTGACCGAGTTATGACATTTTGAAAAATCAAGATTTTGCATTATTTCATGACGTCATCGAGAGGGACCGTATGCGAAATCCTTCAAAATCTTGATTTTTCAAAACGTCATAACTCGGTCAATTTTTGTCGTAGAACAGTGATTTTTTTAAAGTTTTAAACGTTACAGTGTCAAGAATGTTTTACTAAATATGATTGATAGGACTGGGGGGCTGTATAAAAATCTAAATTTCGTAACTCTTTCAAAATTTGATTTTTTGAAAAACATTGAATAGACCCAAAATTCCTTTCGTAATTTAGAGATTTTTTCCTAAATGAAGTATATGCTTATCTCTAACGGTTAAGAAATTAGCTATTGGTCCACGATAGGAGTGGACACCCTGTATTTCAATTTTAAAGTTTAATAAATGCTTCTAGTTTTTTTTCCACTTTTTATTTGTTTGAACATTATATAACCACAAAAAAAAAAAAAACCTAGGTGTGTGTGTGTGCTTAGAACAAATTACAGTAGAGCATCAAAAATACAAACTAATTAGGACCACAGGTAGTTTGAACTTTCAACAAGAAAATAACATTTAGGAAAATAGCATGTCATATAATGAAATAATGTGGCTATGCAATGTGTATGCACTCTAATAGAGTACATAACACTAAAACATGTAGAAAGTAACGCTTTAAACAGAATTTAATAAAAATTAACTCTTATTGTTGACTGAACATAAAGCAAAATTTATTTAAACTTCATGGGAGTACCATCCGATTTTCAAGTTCTACAGCGCATCTTCCCTCTGACAGAATTCATACTTACTCATTCTTGATTATAAAATGATCAACTTAGAAGGTAAAGATAAAATAAAATATATAAGTCAATTTTGACTGAATAAAAAATTTATGACCATGTTAAAGTTACATGGCTATTACTGCAGAAGAATTATACATGTAGTAACCACTGTACTTACAGTAAAACCTGCTAAGTTAATCACCTGTCCAAGTTTACAGCTTTTGTCAAGTATAGAATTAATTTTATATTATATGCAGTCAAACCTGGTTAAAACAAACGCTAAGGAACCTTAAAAATCAATTTGTCTTATCCAACAAGAATAAATGACAAATCATAGAACAGGGATCGCGAATGTGGTTCTCCAAGCAGTAATTCTTTTTAAGCATATTCAAATTAACCAAGTTGGACTGTATATCAACCTCTACAGGTTGAGCACTAAAGAATTACACTGCAAATGGTTAATATATACAGGCTTCACTGATTTTACTAAAACAATGCTCCGTAAAACCTGTACGGCTGCTTTTGTCAAACACAGAATTAGTCATATCCATATATATCAATCACTATAATTTGACCACTAAAGAATTGCACCACAAGGGGTCAACAACGTACACATTTCACTGAATACATAAATAAATTAATAATTTTTCTTTTGGTTCGACTTTAAAATAGGCCCAGAAGGGCAAAGACTGCTGATGGTCTTTGAAAAAGGTGAGAAAGGTGACAAATTTTAAAATAAAGGTGACCAAAAGTAATTTGTTAAGAAATCAAAAAGCAGAAAAGGATTATCCTTTTTTCTGACTTTTACCAAAATAGCCTACATACTATTTTAAAAGACGTAGATTCTGAACATGAATATGATAGGGCTGGAAGTAACAAACCATTTTAGGACATATTTTTAAAAAACTTTCAGAGTAAACTATGTTATGTTCAAATAGTTTTCTATGAAACCAATTAAATTAACACCTGAAATAACGACCGTAACCAGCCTTTTATTTTGGGAAAGGTTTTATCAAAACACATACCTCTTATGATCAATGAAATTTTATGTCATTCGAATATTGTGCCACTTTTTGTTAAAATAGGTTATTTTAATGAGAATGTGATGCTTTAAGGGTATTGACGTGAGCAAATGTGAAAAATGACGAATGTATTAAATGAAGAAAAAAATCTAACTTATATTCAGCATATTTTCACCCCGTTAAAAATTCAATGTATTTTTAGTAACTCAAAAGAATGAATGTGCATGTACATAAATTCGAAAAAATAAATATCTTAAATTCATATATTTTTCGGCATCAATAAAGTAGGGTAAATATACAGTTCAGCATTTTCACATTTAAAAAATTTTGATATATGATTCCCCCTTTGCCTTCCCTGTTAAGGTCAGGTTTTTAAAATTTGAAGGACACGCTGTATTGTTTTGCAAGAGATGATAGTCCCAATAATAAAAATAAATACTGCATATAAAGCACTGCGGTTTGTATAATCGTTCAATATTTATTTATTTTTTCAAATGAAATTAAAATAAATAACTAAAAGTTATAATAGTCTTTTTTGAGCACAAGAAGGATAACACAGGTCTACAAAAAAAAAATTTTTTTTTTTGGTGCCTAGGATTTTTGAGCAGATTTTAACTATATTTTTATTTCTGAATCTGAATATGCAAGCAGTTTTTCTGTATCAGATCTAGATTTTTAGATAAATTCACTTATCTATCAATGCTTTTTTCTATGTAATACGCTCAAGTATGAGTGTTGTAAAATTTATACAAGGACATATTCTTATATATTTTCCTTATTGTCTGTCTTATTTTGAAACCCATTAAATTTAAAATAATATTTATGAAATAACTAATTATTATCAAAAAAATAATTATTTTAATTTATCTATATGTATAAAAATGAATATATAGATATTTATTTGTTCCTTAAACAAATCCAGATTTCGTCGGATTTTCATTAAACTTGGCACAGAGGTTCTTTGGTGCGCTAGAATTCACATAGGCGGGATTTTTAAATTTTTAAAAACTCCAAAAAGCTATCAAAATGGCCATTTTCTTTCAATTTTGAATAGATAGAGTAATAGAGCCTTTAAGAATACAAATTGAAAACACTTAACACATTTAAATACAGGTATTTTCCGACAAAGATTTCGATTAACAATGAATTATCAATTCAAGGCTCGCCTTTTTCATTTTAGCATGAAATAAGTTTAAAACAATTACTGTTACAATTATTTGCATTCAACACTATTTGAACCACTATGTTGTATTAATAAGCACCTGGGCAACGCCGGGTAATAACCCTAGTTTATTATAAAAAGAAGACTAACAATATAAGATATATAACTGACTGGTTGACCTTGGTTGTTCCTGTTTCTTGTGCATCTGGGATAGCAGAGACAAAAGGCAACACTAGGTTAGAAAAGCGTGGCCTAGGATAGCAAACATGGATGCTGAGGAAAAGAATATCATCAATAATCCTTTAGTTCCAAGATAGGAAATAAACTTTCCACCACTGCATATCAAGCTGGGTCTAATGAAGCAGTTTGTAAAGACTTTTGATAAGAATGGATCATGCTTTGCACATATAGGGGTAAAAATGCTTCAGCTGAGTATGGAAAAAATTAAAGCAGGAATATTTGATGGCCCACAAATAAGACAGCTGATTAAAGACCCTGGCTTCATAAATTCAATGATTGAGATTGAACAAAAAGCCTGGAATTCATTTGTTTCAGTTGTCTAAAATTTTCTGGGTAAACAAAGCTGAAAACTATGTTGAATTAGTCAATGAGATGCTGAATAATTTCATATCACTTGTGCAGAAAAATGCACTATTTACACAACCACTTAGACCGTTTTCCTGATAATTTAGGAGACATTTGTATGGTGAAAGATTTCACCAAGATATAAAATGCATGGGGATCGCTATCAAGGAAGATGGGATACTCACTTGATGGCAAATTACTGCTGAATTTTAAAACGCGGAATTGTTCTAAAATACGCTCAAGAATGTCACGCAAAAGAAGTTTCCGAATTGTTCAGTGAGTAACTGGTTTAAATGATGACTTTTTCTGTTTTCTTTTGTATATAGTAAATAATATCTGTGTAATATAATAAAAGTTAATTGGTTTTTTTAAAACCATGGTTTTTCTTTTCAAATAGTGTTATGTACAATTCATTAAAATGTATATATCTTAAAAGTTCGAGCTGATAGACAAAAACTAATAGCATATTTGAATTCAGGGCGTCAAATTCATATGAAATCACCTCCAAAATCTTCGGCACCAAAACCACTGTTGACCAATGTAATAAAGAGTATATTTTGAAACAGATTTTAAAATTTTTATAGAGGGCGTTTGAACACAGCCCTGCTTGAAATTATGGGGGTAGAGCAGAAAAGAGATAAGAACATAAGGGCAAAGATAAGAACTTTGACCACTATTTTTCCCCATCTCTATGCAAATCACCAATGGAATTTTGTTTAAAGAACAAGAAAAAAAAAAGAACTTCCAAGTATCCTTGGAACAGGTGCACCTTTTTTTTTTTTCCTTTTGAAACTCTTTTAAACAGGTGCTTTGTTTTGCAAATGAGCCACAGTTGAAGCACTATTTTTTAATGTTTGAAAGACAGATTTTTGTTTTGTTTTTTTTTCCCAAAATTCCATTTATTTTCAGGTAAGGAAAAAAATATTCATACTTTTCAAAGACTTTATTTATAAAAATAGATTTTTCTAAAACACATTTCAAGAAAGGTTTAAAAAGGTGACAAAAATTCCAAATGGTGACAAAAAGTAACCAAAAGGTGAGAAAGGTGACCGAGTCCTCGCCCTGGCCCAACTAAACAATATACTTAACTTACCCTTTTTTTGCCTGGTTCACATTTTCTTTCTTCATAATCGTCAGGAAGTTGCAAATAATCTTCCATTGAAGAATGTTTCTTTTTTCCAACTCTCAATCCATCCAATTTGTCTATGAAAAATGAAACATGGCTTAGTGCTAGGGATATGCACTGATTTTTGCAGTTTTAACTAACACTGATGCATTAAAATTTATGTTTCATGTTCAATGTTTCTTTGATGTTAATGGTTGACATTTTTACAAAAAAGAATAATTCGAAATTTTTTTGCAAAATCATTATATTTAAGAAAATAATTATAAAGGATTATAGACAGTCATGTTTTGCAATTTCCATTCCATTGGGAAGAATTTTCAATAATTATCCAGGGAAGTAGACTTTATTTTATCTAAAAATGTAAATTAAAAAGAAAGAGTAATACAGTCGACGCTCGTTGTAACGATCACACGTTATAAAGACCATCCTAATATAACGACCGGTGAGAAAACCCCCAACTGTATCCCAATACACTCTATGTTCTACCTCTTATAGCGACCACTCGTTATAAAGACCGTTTTCTGTAGGAGGGAGATGGTCGTTATATCGAGCGTGGACTGTAGTTAATAAGTCTGTCATTTAAGTTATTATATCGTAAATATCATAATTTTTGAAATAGTTCAACACTGTTGGTGGAATAGATACTTAAAAAAGAAAAAAACATGCACACAAAATTTCTAGTTCAAAATCTAAAACAGATTATTTTCAGCATTAAGAAGCTTGAAGGAGAATTATGTTAGAAACAACTAAGAAAAATTGAAGCATTTGCAAAAATGGGATATTCGGAACCAAATGTTTTCTGTACATGGTTAACAACCTATAAAAGAAAAATTACTGTTTGTTTTTACTGAAAATTTTTTATTTTTTTTATTTTTATGAGAAATATAGGGTTTTAAGATAAATATGAGCCCTGATAAGTATTCATCAGCCAATAAAACCAGCAATGTATATTTATAAAATCAATGAGTAATAGTGATATACCTAATTTATCTTCAGTAGCTTCAAGTTTTTCCCACCTACTTGGAACATGAAACTGAAAATGTGATTTTTGCAGTTAGAACCGTTAGTTATAAAGTAAAAACAATATTTATTGAAGCAAGCAGTACAAAAAATTACCGGTAATGACTCTGACTCTTCATTATCATTTTCATTCTCTTCTTTTGGTTCATTGGATTCCACTTCCATTTCAACCTTTTAATTGTAGAAATATAATAATTATATATCCCGAAATTTTTAAAACATCAGTGAAAATCAACTATTTTAAGATTTGATTCAATTTTCCGGGGGGGGGGGGGGAGCTTTAATTTCTGAGCTACGTTATTATGAGCCATCATTAAATCCAGTTCTGCTAAGTGATTTTGCATAACTTAAATATTTTTCATACATAAAACGTTAATGATATCATTCTTCTAAAATATTTATCCAAATATATCAGTGAAACATTAAAATGCAAACAGCAAATATTTTATTAAAAAGTCAAGGCTTGCAGTACACTTTTAGAAAATTTTAGGGGTAATTTATGATTTTTTCAACTACAAATAGGTACATGACAGTAGTTTTATACCTAATAACAAACAAATCAAAACTAAAAATACATTTTACTTCCTAGAGCATTAATTGAAACCTTCAAGTACTTCTAAAAAAAAAGTCAAATACTATCAGAATTTTCGCTATTGTCCAGCTTTTAGATATTAATTTTTGCAAGTTTTTTTCATAATGTTTTAACTAAAGCATTTTTTTTAAACCCTACTTCACTAGACCTAGGGATACTCTTAATTTTTTTAACTCAATAATATTTTGTAATTTCAACAAATCTGTATTGTGATATTTTAAGTAGTATAAACATTTCTGAATATCAAATTAAGCTGAAGCTGGAAAAGTAATTTATACACAAAAAAAAAAAAAAAAAAAAATAATTAACCAAAGTTCAATCTAATAATAAGAATAAAATGATCAATGTCCAAGAAGTGAATTTACACAGTAAATTACAACGAGCAAGTTTTTGCAAGTCGATGGAAATTGGAAAGGGAATGCGAAATTCGCAAATAATCGAGATAGACAAATAAGAAATAACTAGAAGTCTCAAAATTTTACAGGCAGGTTATGCTTCCTTTAGGTAGAGTGATGAAACAGCTGTTTTATAAGATTAAACAGTTAATTTTTAAGAGGAAGAATTTTAAGTCTGTCTATTTATCAGATTAAATATATCAGGAAAAAAAGCTCCTTTTTGCAATAAAATACTTTCAGAAGGGTTAGTTAAATTCTTCTAAAGTGCTCCTCTGAGCTTTTCTATTCTTTTAGGAACATCAACAAAATTTTAGTACAATTTTAGGAAATGCAAAAACTGTTAAGGAAATTTAGGAATTTTAGGGGGCAATGCGAACCCTGGAAAGTTGCTCGGGTGTTAACTTGCCAATAATGGAAGTTCCAATGAGGAAAATATAAATTAGTTTTAATATTAAATACTACACTAAGTCACATAAATATTGCACTAAATAGGATTGTTTAATTTTCACTATATTAAGAAATCATATTTGAACGGGAGTCCGTCTGACTTCGTTCTTGCCTGAATATTAGGGAAATTATAAACCGTAAAAGCACTTATTTTTAAAGCTTTGATTTTCACGAGCCGTCGTAATCACAAAATTTTACCCCTTGCAAAATATTTCAACCTCATAAATATAATCAACTTTATGCTGTGTTCGTACACAATAAGCAAAATTTTCTTATCATAGAATCACCGATACCTTTATTTTCCAAAAAATTAGTGCTTTTGAAGTATCTTTTTCAACATTTAAATCTGATCCTTTTTTGCACTTTAAAATAAATCACAAATAAACATGATGTGTCCTTGTCAAGAACTAAGACATAATTTTACCTCTGTAATAGCTACATCTTGTAATAAGGATCGTATATCTATGGCCAGAAAATGGCGAGGCTTCTTTTCCCAGCTATCAACAACCTAATTTTGAAAAATGTAAAGCAGGTTAGAAAAATGCATAAGTCATTTCAAGTCAAAATTAATAAATCAGGGCTAATTTCCTTACTCTCCAGGACACTCAAGTTTGAAAGGGAAATTATAATAGAAGAAAATAATTATTTGGCTTTCAATGAATATTAACTCACATTCAGCATTTACTTGGATTTTTAATACATAAAATCAAACTGACATTATAACAAGTAACACATTATTTTAGATTAAGAAGAAATGAAAAACCGAGGTCAGACACACGGTAACAAAAATTTAATGTAATAAAACATTCTATGAGAAGGTACTGTCCCATACAAAAATAGTAAAAAGACCCTTACCTCTATTATCAGTCAGAAGTCAGAACCTGTTTTTAAATTATTCATTTTTAGCAAAAATATAAAAATGTACAGTAGAAACTCGAAAATTTGAGGTTATAAGGGCTCCCGCCACCTTGGAAAATAGATTCCCAAATCTATTTTTCAACGAAGTTCCTGAATTACCCTTCACATATCCTTTAGTAATAGTTATGTCTCAATAGTATTCACGTATACATGATATCAACAGGACCTTTGCTCAGAGGGCCTACTGTACATCAATTAATGACAAACTTTCCTCAACTTCGGCTCAGTTTAAAAACTCGTTACAATACTTACTGTGTTATATAGTACTGTAAAATTATTTTTTTTTTTTTAAGTTCTAAAAGTATGAAACCAAGGAAATTACTTGACTAGCAGAAACAACAATTAATAGATATATTCTGTCATGGGAAGATAAAGGACAATAAGAGCAAAATGTTTTTTTTATTTTATTTGTTTATTTATTTTTGCATTTTTGTCATTTATTAGCTTTATTGATCAAAATTATTTATTTGGTTTTCAATGAAAATAAAGCACAAAAAAAATGTCAAATTCCAACATTTCCTTATTGTAAGTATGGAGTTCAATATGCGCTTCTTCAACTGTCTCAATAACTCATTTCTGCAAATAGTATCCTTTACCTTCCCCCACAGCAGTATTTTATACAACTGGAGATACATTTTACATGCCAGGAGTTTAATTTGATTGAATAATAATTATGTCTCTACCTTGGTAATTTCTTCTAAACTACGATTATGAATATTTCTCTTATGGCAAGTGGCTGGATCCGAGCAATCCATTTCTGCAATGTATACCTGTAAAAAATGTAACATTTAGCACAAATAAGTACTTATATTAATAGTTTGTGTGAGTAATAACTCAATTGTTTTCGCTTATCATAGTACGAGTAACTTAGTACAACCAAGCCCAGGGTTAGCAAAAACTTAACTTTACTAAAATTTTGGCACTGACTTAACAAACTAACAGATAGCAGAATCTAGGTTAGATATCTCTGGCATAGATATTAATTAGTGTCATGTTTTTATATAATTAAATTAGAAAATGGCACTGCACTCTTGGATATAAAGTGTTATTAGTCTGCCAGACTCACAGTCAATTAATAAAAAAATACAATTAAATTATTAGAACAGTAAATTTCCTTATTCTCAAAATCTAATTCAAAAATCTATGCACATAAAAAATGAGAAGTTTGTGCGGTGGTGTTTTTGGTATACTTCCCAGGAAAACAGCAATGCAGAGACATGAATTTTGGTATACGGGGTTAACTCTCCCCAACATAATGTACCTTGTGTCCTGGTTTCTGATAAATTGATTGGGAAAAATCTATGCACATAAAAAATGAGAAGTTTGTGCGGTGGTGTTTTTGGTATACTTCCCAGGAAAACAGCAATGCAGAGACATGAATTTTGGTATATGGGGTTAACTCTCCCCAACATAATGTACCTTGTGTCCTGGTTTCTGATAAATTGATTGGGAAAAAGTTGGACTATGTTTTATGTTATTTTTTGCACTTAACCTCACAGACCAAAAAATAGTGTCAAAGGAACTATTTTTCAATCTAAATGCAGAAAATCCGATTTTAAACAATGTGTTGGGGAGGGGTGCAGGGTTTATAAAATGTTAAATTTTCAAAGTTTCTTTTTCTAAACCTGTCCAACAAAGTTTAAAAGCCAATTTTTTCATCTCCAAGTACATTTAGGTTGAAACATTTTGCTTATTCTGATGATTCATTTATAATTTTAGTTTTAGTTCATACTCATCAACATATGAATTGCACAAGATAGTTTTTCTCATAATTTTACTTAGAATTCTAATTTAGCTAAACTGGTGTCTGATACATGATTTGTGCTGCTTATTCTATTACATAGAAACTAACCATTTAACTCAAACAGATTGAAGGACACTTTCCCATTCATATTCCTTCAAACTTGTTACTTTAAAATATTTTCACAATTAAATTTTAATTTTCAGCCTTTTTTATGAGACCTTAAACTTAGTTTTATATCATAAATTAGGCAAAATAAAAAATAAAAAAAGCTAGGAGCGAATAACTGCTAATCTCAGTGCACTGCTACCTTTTTGTTTATAAAATAAACAGCAGCCAAAGAAAGCAAAACATATAGGTTAACAACAAAAGTAGACAGACCATAAAAATATATTGAAAACATACTTGAAATCCTCTTTGTTTAGCATAGCTCCAAAACTGTTCATACTGCTTTGTTTTGTTATGAACTGCATCTACAATGATGAATGGGAAAAATCTATCATCAATTGTTTTCTTAAAAGATTTGAACAAGCTTGCACGATATGCTTCTTCCATCTCCACTTCATATTCAAATTTGAATTCCTAGAGAGATTCAATTTCAAAAAACCTTTAAAACTGTTTAGTAAACATTTGATTTATAGTACTGCTTCCTCTTAGCGGCAAGACCAAGTCCACTAAATGTTGAACTCCATAGGGTTGCCCAAGTGTACTTGGGCCTGCCGCCAGGAGGATTAAAATGAACAAAATAATAAATAAAGATTGAATTTTTAATAAACAAATGCTTCAAAAAGCAATAAATTAAGGCTTTACAAACAGGGCTGCCACTGAGTTCCACTACCAAAAATAGTTGCTTTAGTAGTCTGTAATGTAAAAAAATCACAAAAGTAGTCACTAGATGCAGAAAATTGTTAGGAAAAAAATATCAAAATTTCTTTAGAAGCATTTATGTAGTAATAATGCAATGATGCTTTGATAAAAACACATCTTGACTTCGGGACATGTAAGTGGGATAAGTTAAAGTAGGGGGCTAAACCTACATATTAAATAAATTTCCTGAAGATTTTCAATTAACTCTTGGAGAGGAAAAAAAACCCTTAAACCATGCTTTTTAGACTTTAGTCCAACATTTTAAAATTAACTACAAAGAAACAAGTACTAACATATATTTGAAGTTAATTTTTTTTTTTTTTAACTTCAAATATAGTTCAGCACAAAGCTTGTTTGATCATTTTTCATTTAAGTACTGACATAGTCTGGTATAAATCCAAATAGACGGACTGTTAAAAATGAAAGACAACAATCAAAGATCAACTGCGTAAGAAGCGATAGAAACGTCAGAATCATGATATTTTTGACAATAGAGAAATTAAAGCGAGTTTTTAAAAATTTGATGCACTTATGTTGCAGGTTTAAATGCAAAATTTTATGAACGTTGATTCAGATAAAAAACAAACTTTAAAAAAAATTTAGAAGCAGAGAAATTTTTTTAAAAATGTAGAAGCAGAGAAACTTTCAAAAATATATGATCGCGAAAACATTAATTTTTTGTACAAAATTATGCACATCATATGGCCCCTAAAACGGTTTGAACTTATGAGTGAATTTTTGATTGTTTCGCCCTAGGTATGAAAGGGAGTTTTATCATAAGTTGCTTTTTCAATAAAAATAGTCACCATTTTTTAAAATTGAATGCAAAAGTGTGATTTGTGCCTATATCTTGGCTAGTCTCTTGCTTGAAGATAGTTGCCAGTAGCAGCCCCCTGAAGAAAGGGCTAATAAAACATCTTATGCAAAGTAATATTCTTTCTTATAAAACTCAAATATTCACATGCATCATTATAATAAATACAATGCATTTTCAAGCCTTTTACTTCAGACGAATAGGTATGATTAAAGTTTTCTTTTTAAACACAGATTTTGTAGACTTTAGTAAAAAAAATTTAAGGAGCCCAGAAGAAGATCTGAGGAGTCTGAGCCACATTGAATTTTAAAATAAGTACTGAGAAAGAGTTTTGTGTTCTACGAATATACACATTAAAATACAGTGATCAAACAACTTAATTTACTTTTATTAGCAACAGAAATAATTTGATTTATTAAATATTTTTGATATATAGAATGGAATTTTATTTCATTTTTTCCCCTGAAACTAGAGGAATTTACAAATTATTAGAACTAATAATTTCACAGCTAAAATCAAATTAGTGAATTAAAAATATTGCTAAGTTAAATAATAAGCCTATTTAAAGTAGCTTCAAAGTTGCAAAATGCTTACAATACTTGCAAAATACAGAAGGACTGAAAGCTTAGGAACTGAAGCAGAAATATAAAACAGTTTTATAAGCATATTTGGCACTTAATATTTAAAATAAAAATTTCCGACTGTGAAAAGTGAAGTATAAGTAATTGCAGTTTTAAAATATTACTCCTGAATATTTTGTCATTTTTTAAACACAAAATTTCAAGCATTCTAAACCTCAGAAATAAAAATAGTACACATCTTCTTTCCCTACCAACATATACTTTATGGGCCATGCTCCACATCAGCGTAAAACGCGACCAAAACTTAAGGCAGAAACCGAAAATCCGGGTACTTTCCACAGGAACACCATTGAAACCATTTTACGCTTCTGCCTATTTTTTCTGCTTTACGTTGATGTGGAGCATGGCCCTATCATTAGAAAGAGTTTAGATGAAAAACGTTTGATAGACTCTGTAAGACTGTGAGAAGAAATTTCTAACTACACACTGGTTCAGTTTCCAATGCATTTGAATGTTTTTTATTGGTACATTTAATTCAACACTGGAAAGTCTGAAAAGAAATTCATTTAAAAGAAAACATAAAAAAATAAAAATAAAATGAAAAACCAATTATCCCGAAATAAAGCTTAAAAGAAGTTGATTTAAAACAACATAGACAAAAATTACTTCCAAATTCCAAAATAATTGGAGAACATAAAAGAAACGAAAACAGTAATACCTTTTTCAAAACTTCAATTAACTTATTACTTTTCTTATTTTATTTTTAGTTTTGTTTTGCTCAAAAAATAAGCTGTCACTCTTTTATTTGTTTGTTTATAGGATCATGCTGCAGCAGTTGCGCTGCATCAGCTTGATGTGGCAGTGCTACATTTAAACATTTATTATGCTGCACTGCCATGAGACTATGTGGACACTAAACCCCATTTAATCTTACTTTTTATAATCAAAGTTTTTTTTTTCTAATGATGGCAAACATGATCAAAGTTGCGTTAATTTTGATACGCGAAAATAACAAGGATTATTTTGAAAATATATGGATTATCCAGAAATCCTAGGAGTTAGAAGTACCTTGCACGGGTGCAGAATATGTCCGATCCGGCGATCCTAGATTCCTAGATCGGGGGAAATTTTGGTCGTTTGGGGAAATTGTGCTGATTCAATACAAAGTATTCCGCAAGATTGAAAACGTTTTCCGAAAAATAAAAAAGAATCGGAAAGCAACATCCTAAATTATAAAATTTTTTTTTTCTTTTTACAACGATTATCAAATCATTTTCCGCTTTCCCCTTAGAAGCCAGTCGCTACTTGTAAACACGAGTAAACACGAATCGTTACTGGGGTGCTTATGTAGTCATATTTAATGAGTCAAACAGTAGTAATGTTTCTACGTGTATACTCTATGTAATAAAATATTGCATACTTTAAGTTCATATTCAATCAATTCTCTAGCAGTTCTTAATTTTCTGGACTCTTTCTCCTCACATATGAGTATTTGCCGATTAAATATCTGGGGGAGTACTCGGTGCAACACTTTTGACTTATGTTTTACTGTGGTCTGTTGTAATGCGAAATTAATTTTTATCTAAGCTTATCCTTATATTGTTAAATTTTGGGGAAATTTTCGTTCAGATTGGGGGAAATCTTGGAGGGAAAAACATTTTCTACACCCCTGGTACCTTGGAAACCAATTTTCTTCCAAGTAATTTCCCAGGAGTCTGTATGCACCCTGCAAACACATGCAGTGAAAATAGAACATTAAAAAAGTCTGATTTTTCCTAGTCTTCTAAATAAAAATATTTTCAACAACCTTGACTAATGTAGCATTTTAATGATTGTACTACAATTTGTTCAAAATGCAATGACAGAAATCGTGTAGCAGAGTACAGAATGGGGAAAGTTTTAGAACTGCTTCTACTAGTGGAAATAAGAATCAATGGAAACTTTGAAAGGAGGAGCATGTTTCACATATATTTTCTATCTGAAAATTGTAATAAAAAAGAAAACAAATACACACTGGAAAAAGTCAAATTCACCCCCCCCACCCCCATACACACATAAAATTCACTTTTTACATGTCCACCAGTTTATATATAGAGAGTAGAACATCACAATCCCCTAAAAATTGGAACCATAGGTAGTTTGCATTTTTTAAAATAAAAATAACCAAGAAAATACTGTTAAGAAAATTAGCCATTTAATACAATTAAAGTGATTATCCAATATCTATATTCACATAACATACAATACAGTACATAACTCTACAATATGTAATTAAATTTTTTAACAAAATGTGATAGAAACTCTTGTTGTTTGCTAAAATAAAGGAAAATTTATCATAACTAATGAGAGTGCATTGAAATGTTTGATATTATAGTTTATTTCTATAATCTGAAGATTTCTTTCCTACTTTCTGAATCTTTGGTTTAAAATTCTAAACTACTTAAAAAATTATGCAATGAGTTACCGCCCATAAGCCAGGGCTAAGGCAGAATTAAAGCAAATACATCTGCAGCTTGGACCGCAACCTAAGACTGCAGTTTCGCCCTTATTCTGGACTCTTCAGTTAGGAATAGACAATAACCTTGACCAAGCTGTGGGTGTATTTGCTACTTAAAAATTGTTTTCACATGTACAAACTAGGTGAACTAATGTGTGTATGCAGATTAAATAAATTTTTGTAATACATTGTTCTCTGAAATCAGAGAGCTTAAAAATTCAAGGTAATGTTTCGTAAATTTTTGATACTTAAAACATAACATTTCGAACAAAAAATGCTAAAGAAATTACCTTTTTCTTTATACGTTTGCCAGTGTCTGGGTCGGTTTCAGAAACTTCAGATTCTACCATAAAGTAATCATCAAGTGATAATATTCGAGGAGCAGAGCCACCATTCTCTATTTCTTTATCCTACAAAATAAAGAAAGGAAATTAATTCAAATCTTTTAACCATCTTATTTAAATACCAAAGAACCTATACATGTTTACAAAAAAAAAAAAAAAAACTACTTACTTTAATTAATTTAGCAACGTATGTTTTACCAGAACCAGGCAAACCCCTAAGAATAATAACAAGCTGTTTAGGCCTAGATGCACGTTTAGGTGCAACTAGTAAATCATCAATAAGAACAGTTTCTGATGACTCATTTTTAAACACATTGCTCTGTGTCTTAAAATGTGTCTCCATTGGCTTTGCATCCCTATAAAAATGCAAAACGAAAAAGTTTATTACATCAATTGTATGGACTAGATAAAATTTTTTATTGATAAGCTTGAATATAGCATTTTTTAAAACAATTCTTTCCCACAGTTTAATAAATCTTTCAATAAGCAATTTAAAGATTATATTCTTGATAAACAGCAGTTCAAATCTATTTTAAATTCAAAGTATAACTGTTATTATCATTTGTGACTAAAAGCATCACATGTCAAACATTTTAGTCATTGCGTAACTAGTTCTGATTCACCACAATTCAATAGAAAATATTTTGATGAATTCACTTTATGAGAAAAAAAAGAACTATTTTTGTAACTTTTTTGATTGAAATCATTAAATAGTTAGTTGGAGATGAGAAAAAGGAGGAAAAAAGTAATATTTCTCCTCAGCTTTTCTCCCTAAATTGGTAACTAAATAATACACCGCATCGTGGAAACCTATTAAGTGAATGTTTAAGAAAAAGGATCAAGAAGTAATACTTCTGTTCCCTTAGATTTTAAAAGTTTGAGATAATTTTTAGGTACCTTATATTCCACTCAAAAAAAAAAAAAATAAATAAATAAATAAATAAAATAAATTACCCTTAACTTAAAAGTAACAACAGATTGAAGTTCATAAAAAATATCCATTTGAAGAAAAGATAGACAAAATGACTACAGGTAATTTCTAAAATGCTCCCCGCAAATTTAAAAATATTAATAACATAGCTGAATTCATTTTTTCATTACATTTCTGACAGAACCAAATTAGAAATGCAAAATATCCCATGGAAAAAGGTTTGTGTAAACAAAGCAAAATAATTTCAATGTTTAAAAAGCAAGCCTGATTGTCCAAAGGAATATGCAATCAAAACATTACTTTCTTATTAGCGGCAGCTACTTGGAAAGTTGCTAAGAAATGGCAAGGCATTAATTAATAGGCAGTCTCAACCCTGTACAATAAATTTCATAAAACTTTTAGGAAAGTGAAGCACATTGATATTTGCTAAGGAAAATATTAGGTCTAAAAAGAATTCTTTCAAATTTAAGACCAGAAAAAAAGTACAAAATATTTTAGTACAAAACTCCCCTCTCCCCATCAATTCCTGATAATTTAATTGAAGTTCAAAAAATCGTGATAATAATGAAGATGAAGGAAGTTTGAGACGACAATAGATGTTGAAAAGAAAAAGCCAGGGGGGGGGGAGGGGTTACATTTCTTAGAAATAGGACTGTAAAAAATGTGTACTTTCTTGAAGAACATAAAACTCTTTCACAGCAGAATAAATGAAGCATGAATAACCTCCAATGTTATTTAAGAAGTGCATAAAAAAAATTTCAGGCAAAGGCACAGAAAATCTATTTGCATTGTTCAGTGTACAACTCAGTAAAAATTGCAAAAGAAAAAGGTAGAAATATTGAGCTTCAATCCACTCCTTAGTATTTAGCAGTATAGTCAGGGGTGCCTGTGAGGATTATGGTGAAAATTGCACATTTGGCATTCTTAGGGGTTTTTTTTTTAAGAGGAATTCATATTTTTTTGAATAGTCTCATTTTTTAATGGCCTCTAAATTTTGAGAAGGTGAGCTATTGCAGGATGCCTACCCATGCTTAGTTTGCATGCCAGCGCATCTTTATGCACTGAAATTAACATAAAAGCTATAATTTTATTTTACTTAAGAGCTTTATTTTCTTAGCAGTTAATCCTCAATACATAGTTAACATAAACACAATTTAAATAAAAGCTAACAATCAAATACTTACATTTCTTTTTTCCTGCTTGACTCTTTTTCTCTTGGAAAGTTTCTTCCATTCTCTTGACTTTTATCATGCTTGAAAATGTTGCTTTTATCTTCTTTATGATGATCACGTTCCCGATCTCTTTCTCTCCTAAATTCCCTTTCTCTCTCTTTTTCCCTTTCCCGTTCTCTATCACGTTCTTTGTCCCGATTTTCTCTGAAATTATCTCTATGATCCCTGTCCCGGTCTCGCTCTTTTTCAAAATCCCTTTCCCTATCACGATTTCTTTCCCTATCCCGGTTTCGCAATGCTTCCCGATCTCTATCACGAAATGATCTGTCTTCAATTCTTTCTTCATCAAAGGGACGGTCACAAAGCATTGGACTTCTTTCCCTACGATGTGAATATTCAAACACTGTAAAAGAAAGGCAAGCATTAAAATACATGCCAGACTATTATATAACTTCTTGAAGCTCTAGTGTGAGCCATTGTTGAACAATAAAATAACTTGAGCTTTAGTAACAATTAGAAATGACAAACTAAATAAATACTTAAAATAAAATTGAGTGTGCTTGGGGATAAAAATTTAAATTACATCCATCAAATGCTTAAAAAAGGGGGATGATCCAATTGCAACAAATAAATTACAGAGGCTGGATTTATTTTAAAGTGAAAATCTATTATAATAATTCAACCCTAATTTAGAATTGTCATTTAATTGTAGTAAAATGGATGTCAAAAGGCAGTTTCATTTCTTTCTACCACAATTAAGTGGCATTAAATAGCCAAAATTCTACTATTCAGGATCAATTCTATTGTAATACTTTCTGCAATATAAAATCTATGTCAGATGAGAACTTTTTTTTTTGTCTTCACTTTAGGCCACATAATGATGATGTTGTGTTCTGGCTCCCAAGATAATTAATACAATTCGGTTTTAATGTACATTTAAAATTTCATGTATACTGCTCCGTACAAAGCAGCAGAAATTTTTCAATCAAATGAAAAATAATTTTTCATACACAGACTTCTCTCAGAAAACTTTTAATTTGAGAATCATCAAGAGATTCCAATCCGACCTAAATTTTTCCGTTTAGATTTTGGGGGAAACCTAAAAGCAATATGTACTTCAAGTCATTTTTCAAAAACAATGAGGATAAAAGCGAGGGGGGCTTAACAAAGCCAAGCACTGCGACCAGAGGTCTATTGTACTAAAAGACTGAAGTACAAAATTTCAAAATTCAGCTACAACAAGGCGCACTTCAATATTTTTCAATGCAAAGTGTTTGATAGATTTTGTTATATGAGGTTCTAGTTTCCAAACTCAAGCAAAGCATTCCAATGTTTTCAATAATATTCAGGGATCAAAATAATCAATTCACAAAATATAGGCTTTTTTTTTTTTGAAAAAAGCATAGGTAAAAATAAGTAAATAATTGTTTCATTATACATGCACAATGTAAAGAAATTAACTTATTGTGTTACTTATGAATATAGAAAAATTTGTTTTGTTGATCCTTTAATTGTTTGCTGTCACAGTAAAGAGAGTTAAAACATATTACAAAAAAAAAAAAAAAAAAAATGTAGTACTAAAATTATAGTAATGAAAATATTGGTGAAAAAAAAAATTAATTGAAAATGGTGTCAAAACAAATTATACCTAACTGCTAGTCTCTTTCGGATTAACTTGATCATTTTTATTTTCACCATAAATTAATTCTTAACCGATAACATTATCAGGAGTGCTTTTATACCTAAATACTAATTTCAATCTGCTGTGAATCTCATCTATCATAGTCTGAATCTTGAAATACTTTTCGTAAAACCATTCAGCTTATCTCCATATCATTTTTTTAAAGAATTGAATTGTGTATACCTTCCTATATATTTTTTAATTTCTTCTTTTGTTCTCTGGATTGTGCTGCTTTGTAAAGAAAACAATCTCTTTATTTACATCTAAATTTTTCACTTAAGCCTTTTACAGTCTTATTATTAGGATCATTCAAATGAAACCCGGTCAGTGCATCTAACCTTGTATTGCACCTAAGAGGCTCCACGTAACAGCAAGTATGGTAGGCCCATGTATTGGTAAAGAGACTGACGTATGTTCAACATTTGACTTGCACAGCAAGTGTGGTTGCTCGCCAAAGAGAAGATTGTCACATGAGTTATTGTCCACTACGGAACATGCAGGGAAGTAAGCAGAAACGGGACCAGGGAGTGGACAGGCATTATAATGCAGGAGACAACCTTCATCCATCAACACATTTCACAACCTTTAACTCCCTCCACCGCTAAAAGTCTAATCACTCCTCATTGTTCCTGCAAATTCACTTGTTCCGTAGTAGATGGCAACTTGTGTACCATCCTTCTTTATGGCATGTAACCACACTGTTGCTATGCAAAAGTCTACCAATACATGGAGGCACCATACACGTAGTTACGTGGAACCCCTTACTTCTAATGCAAACTTAGACCCACTGGTTTCATTTGAATGAACCTAATACTTCAAGAAGAGTAACTATTGTGTCCAAAGTCCCTAAGCCCATCATTTGTTTTATTACAATTTAATTGTTCATGGAAATGCTTCTTTCCCAGGAGAAAACCTCAGAACAACCTTTACAAGCTTTGTCAAGTGAGAATAAGGCAGTTGTTTAAAGATAAAATCCCAATATTTACGGATGGAAGTTATATTTATACTACTCAGTGGAACACATGTACACTAGTCAAAACAATACTTCACAAGTCTCAAGAGCAATATTGGATTATTTTAGCACATCATGAAATTTTGACAATCTGTAGCGCCTGCACAAACAATTTTAAAATAGTCAAATTTCATTAAAAACTCCAAAGGACCATTAAAATCAATTCATCTTCTCCGTAGTTTGTCTTATCAGAATAACAATGCACTAACTTTAAACTGAAAGTAATATCTAAAATTTTACTTTCTATAAAAAAAATAATTTACATTAACTTGTCTATTCGCCCAATAAGTGAACCATTTACTTATCCAAAAATATTAAAACAATAATTCTTATTCACTAATTTGTCGTCAATCTTAATACCTAAAAATGTCTTCAGCTCAAATATAAGTCTGGAGTTCTTAGAAAGATTTTTAAAAATGAATCTCAGTATTAAAAATGTGCAAACGCAGTCCTTGTTTAAAGACTGAGTTAGATTAAAATCCTCAAAAAATAGCATCTTTGAATTTAAATATAGCAAAATTATAGCGCATTGCTACCAATTATACATGATTTTATATTTTTACCTCCATAAACAAAAATTTTATAAAGACTTAAGCCAGTTCATACAGTTGAAATGAATGTAGGAGTTATATCAAGAAAGCTACCCTTCTGTTAATGGTGCCCAACCTTTTTCAGCGAAGGGCCACAAACGTAACAGGAGCTCTATTGAAGGGCCAAACATGCAAACCCATCATTTGGAGGGGTCATGAAAGGTAATTGCCGCACACCGATCACCTGCTGGCCGCAGATTGTGCACCCCACCTTATGCTATGAACTTTTCTTTGCATTATGTTTTCAATACTTTTTATGCATGTTTTAAACTTGGAACACGATTGTTATAATTTTATTATTTCTTTAACTAAATATTTATAGTAGGAAAGTTTTTCAACTAAAATGCAACAGCAAGACACAGAAGGAAAATAAAAGAAAAACAAAAAGAAGTGACAAACCGTCACCATGCTCTTTAATCTCAATGCCCACAAGATAACGGAATAAATACTTTAAATTTAGAGATAAAGTTTAATATTCAATTGTGTTGAAAGAGATGACAGACAAAGAATTGTTACAGACATCAAGATTTCAAGTCCATAAAATATTCAACATAACTTTACTCAACAGCTAGCTTCATTGTAAAATTTTTAAATCTTCAACGATTGAAAAGGCAAATTGGACTGCACCATAACCCTTTTATTTGAAGGCAAACAACCAAAGAAAAAAGAATATAAGGATGACCTTAAACTTAGGCAAATGATTTTTTTTCTTTCCAAAACGGTACAGTTCAAAAAACAAAACCATGCAAAAATGTTGCAATAGTAGAATATTCTGATAGTGAATAACATCATCATTACGAAAACATGTACCTTTATTCGGAGTAGCCGGCTCATCTTTATCAATCTTCTTAGCTTCAATTGTAGTTGTAGTCATAGATTTCAAACCATGTCCATAATCAAAAGATTCAACATTGACTTGAGAAAAGATTATAGGAGGAAGTGATGACGTGTATAAATCCGAACTAAAATTATCTACAGAATAAAACAAATTTGTCACTAGATCCAGTTATCTAACTAACCAGTTTAAAAGTGTAATTTAATTACAGAAGCATACATGCCAAAACATGAAAATAATTCACAACTCTGAATAACATTATAACTGAATTCATCTAAGATAACTATTTACTAATTTTAACTATGTTAAAAAGCTCACATAGAACTTGATATTTTTTCAAAAACTGAGCCAGAAAGGAATTTATCTTTTTTAAAAAAGAGATCAAATCTCGACACCGTTCAAATAAGGTTTCTTAAAGAAATTAAAATAAATGGTACAAAATGAATGAAGAATTAAATGTCAAATCATTAGACATAGAACCATAAAAGTTACTTTTATGATTTGCCTTAAAATGTAGATCACAAAACAATAATATTCACTAAATATTGCAGTAACAAAATCAGAACAAAAATTTTACTGCTGTTGAGCAAATTTACTTGAAATACTATATATAATACAGGAAAAGTTCAAAATTGAAATCTTAAATTACCTAAGTCCTGTTTCATTTTTTTCTAGCAAAGCAACATAGTACAAATTGTAATTTTTTTTTCCGATACTGTTATTCAGGTTAACTATTTTTATTTCATAGTGCTTTTTGCCCCAGAAAAGGGATCAAGATTACTGAGTAAACTACTTTGCAAATGCACAATGGCTTAAAACTAACTTGAAACATCGCGACATTCTCAAAATAAATACCTATCTTTTTCTCCAAAGCATTGCAAGGGATGAGCTCATAGGAGTTGAATTTCAAGCATAAATTTGCTTTCTAAACCATATTTCATATACACCATAGATGTACATTCTGTAGAATATTTTCAATTAGCTTGAAGTCTGTTGCAGAAACCTGCAAAATATCCTGCTGCCCATCCCGTTAGCAAATATAGAACTAAACTCTGTAGCTAACAACTGTATAACAAATAGAGGAGGAACATAAAGTTGCGTGTTTTACTTGTAATGATAAAGATTATCTTTTTTTAATTTCACATTAATCAACTTTAAGTATGACTTCCGACAAAAAAAAATCTTATACATGTTATCCCTTTTCAATAACATGGTTTTTAGCTTCATATTATTCTTTTGTTTCACAATATGTTTAATAGCATAGCACATAAAGCACCCCCTTCATATCTAAGTAGCTTAAAAAAAAAAAAAAAAAGAACACCTGGATACAAGCACATCTGAATCTGCTAGACATTCTCCATTGCTTATTTTACATAGCTCCATCTATACATGCTTTCTGATTGCTATTGCAAAAAAAAAAAAAAAACTATAACATTAATATATACAAGGCAATGCTTAAGATTTCATTCTGAACAGTTCAGAAGTTCATTTTGCCAGTTCTGGTTCATCAAGCCAGTAAATTTATGTACTTCTACACCTGAAAGAACAGGTTTTTACCAAGCCTTGCCAAGAAAACTATCAGCTCATTAAAATATAAATATATTTCAAATTCGAAGTTTTAGCTTATTCAATTAAGAGGTACAAAATTAATTTCCAAAATTTAAGGTGCCAGTGTTCAAATAGAAAAAGCAACCAGGACAAACAGAAAGAAAAAGTATTTATTGAATGATAGAAACTAAGGCTAGCACATAAAACTTCTTTTGAGCCAAGGATTCTGCAGGGGATAATTATAAAAATAAATGAAACTACTTTTGTTGCAACACCTACTAGGAAAGATTGAAAACATCTGTTTGTCGTTCCAACATTGATAATACAGTGCATATTGATATTAATTGTGCAGTTAAGATTTTAAATGAACCATGACTGAATTCCAGATTGAAATCGCTTTTCCAAATTGAATGAACATCCATAACGTTCTTGCTCAACCATCTTTCGATATTGCACTATGTATGTAACAACTATTTTACGTAGGTCAAAACATAAAAATTAATACACATTTCCATGCAAAACCGAATTGTAATTGCTCGTTAAATGGGAAAATTTGCTTATTTATCACAAGTACATATTTTTTCCATTTGTAATGAAAGTCCTAAGAAAAACTAGAAAATGTGGTTGCATTAATAAAATGAAATGAATGCAGAAGGAAATAAATACAGAAAAGTCTTATTTTGCACTCCAAACTTTAATTTACAATCTTTTCTCATGGATACATTTTGGTTCTGTTTAAAAAGTCAAGAAATATATTTTTGTAAATTGCAAAAGTTCACAATTCAGCTTCATTTATATTAGAGATGTTGAGGGCAAAATCTGTCAATTTGATGAAAATTGTCACTTTTTTTCTTCATAGTTTTCTTTAATTTTTGACTCATGATTAATAGATTGATTCTTCATTCAATTTTATCATCTAAAATCACAACACACAAGTACTGATAATGCTTAAAATTAACTAATTTTAATGAAAATGGTAATGACAGCATATATTTCTCTTTAATTGTATTTGCTTCAATATTAAATGTACATAATCAGGAAAAATAGGAATTTTTATACACAATATTCTTTTAACTAATGAAGTTATGTTTGTTACAAAACTGAAAGTTATTTGAGCTACCAGTTGCAGATAGTGGTCATAAAAGTTTAAAACTATTGGATGGTAATGAAACAAAATGCAGGGACATTGTATGTTTAGTGTTTTGTTTGATACGTTTTTTTTTTTTTTTTTTTTTTTGCTGCTGAAACAGATCATTAATGGCAGAAATTCAGACTGCATGAAAAGCCTTTTATTTTCATTTATACATTAAACATTTTATTTTCTTCTTTTTTTAAATCTCAAACACTTTTTTTTAGCAATCTGTTTCATACAAACGTTTTTTTGAAAACATGTTTACCATTTGGAATCATTAATTTATAAAATGCAAATAACTTTTTCTTTTGGTGAATTAGTTCCCTATTAATATTTTAACAAATGGAACTTTGGAAAATTCATAAGTAAAACAATAAAATAGTCTGCAGCGTTTAATAAGAAAAAATTCTCAATAATGACTGAAATAAATATTAGTTATGAATGGCACAACTTCATAAGAACTTATAAGTATGAAAATCTTCAACAATCCGAAAAGTATAGTATGAATATTTCCTCCTTTAAAACCTTTTTTTTCTGTCTCTTTTCATCAATCAAATTATATAGTAGATCAGTAAATATTTTCTAGTCTCTTATTTAACTTTCAGTATAAACAAGCACAGTCTACAACAAGAATCTTACAAAAATGCGTTTTGGAACCATATTGACTTTTTTTTTTTTTGTAGTACAGAATAAAGAAAACAAACTCCACTGTTTATGTAAAAACGGTCACATTAAGCTTGTTCATGTAAATGAAGTTCCACTGTATATACATCTGTGTAAGCACCTTAAAATCTCAAGCACAAAAAAAAAAGGAATGATACAGATATTTTTTACTTTCTTTGTTATTGCAAACAGATTAAAAAAACATTAATAGTGACAGAATGCAAGGAAAAGTAATGGGAAACTATATGGTTAACAAATTATTTCAAAAAAAAAGACAGTTAACTTCCCTTTAAGTTAGACTGACCCGGCATTATAGAATACTGATTTTCCTGTGAATATTGAATAATGTAAGAAAGCGAGAAGATTCTTTCAGAAGATAAACGTTTAGATCAGGGGCGAGTCTCAGTGGAAAAAAAAATTCTGAACTTTAAACAAAATTTTCTGAAAGAGTATCACCCCCACCCCCCCACACACACAAAAAAAAAACTAAGTATTTTTGTAGTACAGTCCAGGAAAAAAAAGGGGGGGGGGTGTTTTAGTTATAATGCTAATAAAAAAGTGTAGGTAGTTTTTTAAGGTGTTATAGACAAATATTTATCTTTAATAGATTATTCTTTACGATATAAAAAAATTACTCTGAATGATTTTTTACAATCTGCTATCACACAAAAAATTAAGAAAAAGATCAATTCAATAATCCAATGTATCAAGAGGAAGATAAATATTTTTTTACAATTTATTCCTATGCACATACATAAATAGCTTATTTTTAGACAGATTTCCAGGTATCATTGGATAGGATCTTGTTTAATGAGCCATTAGCCAATGAATGTCAAATAATTTCATGTTCTATAGTCCAATTTTTCTCAAATCCAAATTCAGTAGTAACAATCTCATGAGATGTTTGAGTTTTAGCAATATGTTGTATCAACTCCTAAGATAATCGGTGTTTCATAAAACATTCGTCCAAAGCAAAATTTAAAGAACTACTTCTTGTGAAAAAACTTGGATGATTTTAGAAACAAATTTGAATTTAGCATAGCTTCAAGAAAAGTTTTGAAATTTAAAGCTTCATTTTCCTCTGAAACAAGATTTATGCTGATTCAAAATAATTCAATCAGTTCATGCTCACATTGTAAATATTTCCATGCAACATACTTTATGATTGTTATTATATTTGTTATTACTGTTGATACGTTTTTATGATAGCCCTTAGTGCTTAATGTGCTTAATCCAATGTCAGAAAGATAAACTTAAATTTGCAGTGTGAAAATGAAATTTGGAATAAATTTTAAAGCCATTCAACTGAAAATTCAACAAGTAAATTTTGAAAAATTAAACATACATGAGGCCATAAAAAAAATTCTATTGAACTGAAATAACACATGCACTACAAATATAAATAATGATGAAATGTCCTTCTTCCACGTTGATTGTGGGTTAAGATAGAGTTGAATTGTGAAAAAAAACTTGAAAAATGAATAATTGTTCGTAAAAATACTAATGATTGCTAATTTCTAACACTGATTTAATCATAAACTTGGCAAAATATTTTGGGAAACACAAGGAATACAAACGCATAAAGAACTACACAATAAATAAGGTAAGTCATAACGTTTTATTAAAATTTTGCATAATGCCATAACAAAATAGCTTGTAGGGACAGAAACATTATCATAATAAAATACAACATACTAAATGACAAATGTATCAAGCATCTTTCTTCTCCTCGACTTTGGGAGTCCTTTTTATGCGTTTTGAAGGAGCAGCTGGAAAAAGAAAGTTCTTTCAGCATTTTGAATGCTATACAATTGCTAAAAATAAAAATGAAGTTAATATCGCGAAAAAAATTACAACGCAAATATGTGCAGGCGTTGCACACAGTAATAACGTACACGAGTAACGCAACGTAACGAGAAATACTTAACCTGACAGATAGCAAAAATATAAACATGTGCTTTTCTCGAAAACTCACTTCTTTCTTCAATTCATTACATTAAAAATAATGCACTGCATAATTTAATAGTTGCCAAAGTGGATTTTTCAATTATAGGATGCACTGAAAATCATCAAACGCCACCATCAATTTGATCGAATTCAACAGTATCTTCAATCTGGCAAAGATGAACTTTTTTTTTTTCAAATGGTTCCGATAAATATGATCAGTTGTTCTTGTTCTGTGCTTGACTTTTTATCCTTTTTTAAACCGACAACTTCTGCATGATACATTAATATGCAAAAATACAACTAATTTCACTGAATAACAAATTTCAAGGTTTGTAGTTGTTTCTTGCAGGAGTAAATATTCTAGAACTAGTCTATGACTTTAAAATTTGGCATTGATCAAGTAAAAATCAGTACATTTTCATGAAAATAATCAACTTTAAATCGAATTTCTAAAACCACTTCACGCAAAATGGTGAAAAGTATATACATGTAACTTCATATATTTAGCAAGGACTAAAATTCTGAGTGGCAAGTGCAGTTTCGGCAAACATTTTCAGGTCCTTTTCTTGAATTACTTGCATGCCCACAGAAGGTTCATCATCACTAGTATAGATAGAGTATTTGTTGTTTATTGAGGCATCAAATGTAATTTCATGCTACATGTAAATGGATGGTTTGTCGTCGGTAAGGTCAATTTTTACAAATCACATGAAACAGAACGATTGAGGGCACGATAACTTTAACTCTGTATTAATTTTATTAGTGGAGTTTTTTTTTAAACTCTTACATAGAATACAATAGCTATTTATAAATAAAACATCAGTAAAAACCTTAAAATTTCATTGTCTTGAACAATAGTCAAGTTTTGTAACTACTTAGTACTGGACGAGTGCCGGATAAAAATTTGACTAAGTACAGAGTACTCGACAAATTGGCAGAGTTGACAGAGTACCAAGAATTTACAGATTTTATCTCGGCCAACAAATTATTAAATAATTATCCAAGAAACCAAATGAGTATTACATATAATGGCATGTTTTACACTTAGCGATTTAGAGTCTTCTTGCATTTCTCTTGTGATTTTGTGAAATATTCAATCCCATCAAGTAGTTCAGTTCCTGTATTCCGTTTTAATCTGACATATGAAAAAAATCCCTATATTTTTTTATGCTTTCTTTCATTAGAAATTGAGCATAATTAGGACCCCTAATTTAAAAAAACTAAGGAAAAGGGAAAAAAAAAACGAAATTTGTTTTTGGAATTGGAGGAAAAGATGTATTTACTGAAATAAAACTATTTGGAATCTATTTTTAAGTAATTTTGATAATTTTAGTTTTTCAATATAGTGATTAATGATGGTAAGATTTGATGCTAAAGGAAAACTGAAGATTCGATATAAAATTTGAATCTTCTTTTCAATTCTAGGTATGCCACACAACGCGTAATTCAAAATGTAGTATTACATATCTCAATTATTTAT
The DNA here is from genome assembly GCA_038373865.1 of Uloborus plumipes. Classification (NCBI taxonomy): domain Eukaryota; kingdom Metazoa; phylum Arthropoda; class Arachnida; order Araneae; family Uloboridae; genus Uloborus; species Uloborus plumipes. The sequence goes on along the minus strand of JAXGGA010000711.1, from coordinate 59,137 downwards.
AATATAAAACTATGCCTGTGATTCCGAACGACTTTGAGGGGGGGGGGGGTATTGGTCCGCAAGGTCAGAAATGGCCAACTGGCCAAAAAGTTTGGAGACCCCTGATCCAAGAATTCAGTGTTTTTCCGGTTTCTTAAGGCTTTCTTATTTGTACCAGTAAAAAAGTACCTTTTACCCCCAAACTGCTTACTGTATATTAGACAATATTAGAATTTTTATTTTTTTCTGCTCCAGCCCGCTGGCATGGGATTTTGTGCATTTTTTTCCTTGGTAATCTAAACAATCTTAGTAATTTTCTTTTTTTTTTAATTTTCATTGCTGTAGTAAGTCCAGCATAAACTTATTGATCCACAAAAACATGCAAATATAAATATTAATAATTTAGGACCACAAAATCAACTAAAGATCAAATTTTCACACTTGCCAAGTGACACTAATTGCTGTTTTGATATGAAACAAAAATTTTGTTTGTCAACTTTTCAAAACAGCTTTTAAGAAATCAAAAATGAAAAACCTCTAAGCACATAGTGGATGCAAAAACACCACTTTTTTAAAATACAGACTTCAAAGTATAAAAAACAGACAAATAAATTATTTGTAATGCAAAATATAATTTTAGAATAGCTTTCCAATAACGCTGTGAAGACCAACACAGGGCGAGGACTGCTAAGGGTCTTTGAAAAAGGTGACAAATTTTAAAACAAAAGTGACTAAAAGGTGACACACGTGTTTCATCAATGCTTTATGGTGTAATGGGGAAAGGGAGTGAGAAACAAAATATGTAAGATGGACAAGATTAGGCAGCTTCGAAAGTAGAGCGGGTGAAAAAAGTGGTTCCTTATTATTGAGCAGTTTGATAATTCTAACCCTTTAATTGGTCCGATTTATTTTGCGCTAAACTATGTTACAATTAAATAGGCCTTAATTTTTGAACTTCATTAAAAGAACAATTGTTTTTATTTAAAATACTTCAAAGGTGTTTAAATCCATAAATAAGCAACAAAATTAAAGTTATTTGAAAAGAATTGGTATAAAAAAGAAACTAAAAAAAGTTACAAAAATAATCCACACAGAGCTCATAAAAAATATAATGAAATAATCATATCATTTCAATAAAAGTGAACACTTTTCTCACAACTTTATTGCTTTTTACTTTGAAAATAGATACAGCATTTTACAAACTATAAATTTCTGAAAGTTCACAATAAACATTACTTTAAGTTATCCATAGCTGCCATGATGCAGCATTGTTATGATATGAGACTTAATAACTCATATTTGTAAGTTGGTGGATGTACAAATTATAGATAAGATTACATTTAACAAAATATTAGTTCTTACTCATTGTTCAAAAAATTACATATAAGAGATGCCAACGTTACAAAATGAAAAAAATTAGAGTGACTTATAACCATTTTTTGGCAAATTTAGCATTGGCAGCTAATCAAATTACTTAAATTGTTAAATCTAAGACATTTCAAGATTTTCATTACATTGCATTTCTCTTTTTAGTACAGTGCACAATTTTTACAAGTAAACAATAATGAAATGTAGTTAATAATCAAATCTGACAACTTTATAATTAAGAAAACTTTTTTTGCAATTAAACCTAAGTCAGCATTTCTCCCAAAATGTGAATCGCAATTCAATTATATTTAGTGGACAATTTAATGACAGATTCATTCCTAATGTTAAGGAATTGTTTGAGGCTAAAATTTTCGGAGGTTTAGATTTAGATTAATTAAACTGATAATTAGAGATGATTTTATTTTTTGAAAATTATTATTTCAACTCTTTAAACTTTATAAAAATTCAATACTAAATCAAAAAAAATATAGTGAAATATCATTCAAATGAATGTTCATTGGACAAATTGTCAAAAATTGTTTAATTTATTTTAAAAACTTTTAATTACATAGTTAAAGCCTTTGACTGCTCAATTTGCAGACCGGAGTTCCTTCAAAGATTGCGCTTAAAGAAAAAGTGGCATCAACAAAGTTGGAGCTGCAATACATGCCTTCAAATACTACAATTTAGTGGATAACTAATGACATCTGTTGGTCTAAATGTAAATTAAACATACAATACTATATATAATTTATTTTAGTGCTTAAACTGGGATAAAAACAGATGTGTTCCTTAATAAAGGAAGAAACACACACTTGCGGAAGTCTTGGAGTTTTCATATGCTGCTACTTTTGAGTTGCTTATGGAAATTGCGGGATAATCAGCCAGAGAATTAACTAGACTTAAAATGCAGGAAGGGTTGAAAGTTTCACTGAATATAAATTTCAAAACAGCATCAGTTTTATATCCAATTTTGAGTCATTTCAGTTTTAAATCAAGTAAAAAACATATCTTTGCAAATAGCAATTCACAAATTAGCGATTGAAAAAATCAATTTTTAAAGTTTGGGAACCTCTGGCCAAGTTAAACTAACAAATCTGTACATATAATTTTACATTTATGAATGAACAATTTATACTTTAGTTCTAAATTGCCAAGGGTACCATAAAACATCTTGCCATGATGCCTCTGTTTCTTAATACATTGACTGTTATTAATAATAATAAATCTTAAAATACATTGACTGTTAAAATTTAGAACACATATGCTTTTCCTGTCGTTTCCATGTCATGCAATAATGTTTATTGTTTATACTTCCGCACAATACAGATTTCTTGAACACCATTAACTTTGGCTATTTAACAAAGCAAAATTATTGCGAAGTATAATAAAATGTTTCTTCTTTTGCAGACAAAGTAAAACTGACTTCAAAAACCAGTTTCAAACAAAATAGATTTTCTTCATTTTTTTTCTTTTTGCCATTAACTTAAAACATACTATCCAACTTGAACTTTCCTCTAAGTGTTTCTCCAAAACAGAACAGTATGGTGTTTCACTTATTAGCATCTCTCGTTTAAACTAAACTTTGCTAACTACTTCAAATTAGATGCTGAAAACTCAAAAATGTCCGGCCCAGAATAGATGAAGGATACACACTTCAAATTAAATGCCTCGATTGAGAAGAGTCAAATATGATGCATTCGTCCCATATGTTATAATTCATTTTTACAAAAATGCTACTTCAAAGGAAAAGAATTTAATGTTTGGTGCTCTTTCTTTCCATATTTTTTCCCTTTTTTTAAAAAACATGATCAGAACTATTTTCAGTTACTTCATTCTTGTATTATCTAAATGACTGCAGATCAAGATGTGTTTTAATTCTTTTTAACTCATGCAAGTTTTCTCTTCAAAATTCCTCTTTTCTACTGTAGTAGCTCCTTGAGAATTAATTTACACTTGATCAAATTTCTTCTTTTCTGTCATACTTCTGAGTTGGCTCAACATATAATATAGGTGAATGACATGTTAAGTAAAGATGATTTCATCTTTAAATGTTCATTACCATTATTGCTATAATTTCATTATCATCACTAAATGTATTAGAAAATTGTTCATCTTACTAAGACATAAAGTTATCTTGCATTAGTTGTATTAACTTGAAGCAATTTCTTGCCTGGAGTACAATGCACACGTCGCTACACTTAAATTTAATAAAACATATAAGGCGTATCTGTACATAAAACACGTTTTATTCGCATATAATAAAAAAAACTTCGTTCTGTAGCACAATTCTACCCTTACCCCCCACCCAATCATTAATGACTATCTAAAATCCATAAATGGCATCACTAAATCAATTTAAGGTGTCACAAAAATAAAATTTTATAAAAAAAAGTAAAACCGACTTCAAAAACGCAACTGAAAATTGCTCTAAAAAGTACAAAATAAATTTATTCTTTGAACACCATCGATACTACTTTTAAACATGAGTTTTGAAGTCGGTGTCGAAACAGTTAATAAAATCATTCTTACCCATTGATTGTACCATTTGATTGATTTTTCCCTTCAAAAAACACTTGAAATTGAGAATGAAACATTTTTTTGTTTTTATTATGAAACACGTAACCGAAGAATGGGTACGAATGATTTTATTAACTGTTTCGACACCGACTTCAAAACTCATGTTTAAAAGTAGTATCGATGGTGTTCAAAGAATAAATTTATTTTGTACTTTTTAGAGCAATTTTCAGCTGCGTTTTTGAATTTGGTTTTATGGTGTTCAAAGAATAAATTTATTTTTTACTTTTTTGAGCAATTTTCAGCTGCGTTTTTGAAGTCGGTTTTACTTTTTTTTATAAAATTTTATTTTTATTTCATTCTTTTCAGTGTAAATGTATACCCGGAATAGTGTCATGTTGCCATCGTGACGCTTCATCTCACTTTATTAAAGCGTCTGAAATTTTAAGCGATTGCCACTAAAAACATTTTTTTTTCTTTTTAGGATTTATTTCTATGCTGATTTAATTAAAACATTTTTAAATTACTAGTTTTTCACCCGATTATGCGGCTAAAACTGGCCTACAGGTTAATCTGCAAAGTAACCATTTACCGCCAATTCATTAGTGCATCACTAATTTTAAAATTTAAAAGTTTATGTGATGGGAGCCTGAAAATATATTTTTTAAAAAATTGGGGTACTCAGGACTAAATATGTTCTATCAGTAAAACTGCGATTTGCATGCCGCATAATCGTTCGACGTAGACAGTGCATTTTTTTTCTGCTGCTTGAAAATCCACCGACTCCGTCGAGCATCGAACTTAAGCTCTTGCGAATGAGAGCCCAGCGTCTTACCGCTAGGCCACTCTATCGGCGAGCTACTGTGACCTAATGGACATCAAATCGCAAGTGTGTGCGCGTGAAATTTGAAATTCAATTCATGCGCAAAGAGGGTGCGCATGAACGGAATTCTGAAGATTTCCCTCAATTTCTTCAGGGTTCCGTTCTCGAACCCCGCATCAGGGGACCATGGGACCACCAGGGAGGTGTACCCTTTCCAACAAAAAAAAAATTAACAAAATCGGTCTATTCAGTAAAAAGTTATGCGTGGTCATACATAATAAAAAATAAAATATACCGGTCGAATAGAGAACCTCCTCCGTTTTTTCGTCGGTTAAAAAAATTATTGAGAGGCCTGATATGGCATGCAAAATAAATTAATGACAAAAGATTGCTTAAAAAGGGCAAAGGAATATTTAATGTTTAATTTAAAGTGTTTTTTTTTTTTTTTTTTTTTTTTTTTTTGTGTGTGTGTGTGTGTGTGTGTTTGCTCTGAAGTAAAAATCATTCTTTAATTCAATGAAACTTTTGAAATCATTTACTTAAAAATCCAACATAAAATTTATCATGAATAAATGTTAAAACTAAGAGACAAATGTTTCAGCATCTACTGTGGTGAAATAATAAATATCCTTAGATTCATACTCATGTGTTTTATTACTTGTGTTGAAATGGAACAGCCTTCACCCATTTTTTTTTTTTTTTTTTCCTTTTAATTCTCAGCATTATGCTTCTGGAAACATTTCCCTGACATGTTTCTGGTATCAAACATTTTCCCCTTACATTTAAAATAGTTAGGTTTTTACTGCATTCAATATATTCTATTCTAAAGTGTTAGAAAAAGGAATTTAAATCTAAGCATCATGATGAAGCCTATTAAGTTTTTAGGAGCAAAAGTGAAAAACCTAGGTGCCCTTTTTTAATGAAACAAATATGTATGTATCCAAGTATAAAGAAATGTTAAAAAATAAATTCTTGACACTGCCGATAGCATATTTAAAACAGATCTGTAAAATATACAGAAGAAAATGGTTTCCGAAGACAAAATTGATTGCATTTGAATATCACTTCTAAAAATTTATCATTCAGATGAATCACAGATCTTTGACACAACGAGTAAGAAGAGAAACAAAGCTCTAACGAGATCCTAAATTTTAGGCATCAAGTGAAAATTTGGTTGCAAAATGAGGCTAACGACGACTTACTCCTAGCAATACCATTCAGTGTTAATTTTCAAAAGGTTCATAAAAAATGATAAATGATTGTGCAGTTTCTGAAACAACCTAGGTTTCAAGGGTCAAGAAAATTATAAACAGTAAATTTTAATCTTAAAAAAAAGGGGGGGGGGCTCTGATTTTTCAGCTTACTTTCCTGTAAAAGTAAATCACAGCATGAAAGAAGCCTTATTGCATCTTTAATATATTGCTATAAAGAAAAAAAGGTAAAAGTAATTGACAGAATTTTCTTCAGACATATCAAATGCAGTAAAAGCCCACTACAGACAGTGAAGATTAAAAATTCGAGTATCTTCCTTCCTGATTTTGAGTAAGAAAATCATATATGCTAAAGTTGAAAGTTTTCTTTTAGCAGAACGTTAGAAAAGTGCTCAAGTATTTTTCAAGTTGTAAAGTTTGATTAGCTCTCATACTTTAGTAAAAGGCATTTTTAATGTGTTTGATAACTTAATGGTAACAAGAGAGTGATGATAGAATAAAATGAAATAAGTTGAATAAAAAATAAAGCCACAAACAAAAGAAAACAAAGCATCGAATGACAGAATTAGCACTTAATACTTAGGCAAAAGTGATTTAAAAAGTTTTTTGCATCTGATTTTAATCCCCCCCCCCCTTCACTTAAATGTGCGGTGTACAATTAACAAACTATTCAATGAGCAATCAAAATGGTTGCAGTGTAACAGTATTGAATTATGCGGCTTAAAAATGAAAAACATATGCAAAGATTTTAACATTTATGTTAGAGCTTTTTTTAAATTATCATTATTATGCTGTAATTTTCTTTTTTGAAAAATCATCGCTCAAAGAAAAAAAAAAAACCTTTGGAAACAGTGCTTCAATTACATGAACAAAATTTAAAACAAATTTAAGCTTAAGAACTTGTGGATTTGGACAGCGAACAGACGGCATTTCCAACTACAGATCATCTCCAACATTCATAGCTAGAGACTTCCCTACTGAATTCCAACATTAATAATAATCCTTAAAAGTTATCACAAGGATCCTTCATTCATTATAAAATGAATTTGCCCTAGGTAGAAGGTTTCAAAACATTGGTACTTTAAGAAAAAAAAATTCTGAAAGCATTGTATTTTACACACAGTTAGTTCAAATCAGTGTACAATTACATTTTTAATTAAATAAATTTAAAAAAGCTACTTACCCCTGTATTGCCCTACATCATTTTGAAAATCTGACTCAAAATCATAATGAGGATTATAATCTTCACCCATTACAGCCGAAGCAGGTCTATGAGTATAATCTATTGTCTTTCCCCCTCTACCTGGAGGCCCATCTCCGAAGAAACGATCGTCTGGAAATCGCCCACGGCCTGAGAATCCTGGGTCAAAACGCATACCTCTTCCACGAGGCATTCTTGGAGGCCCGTCTCCAGGAAACCCAAATCTGAAAGATACCATGAATACATGAAAAATATTTTGCAAAGGGAATATCAAATACATAAATATGTTTGATTTTTAGGTCAAACATACTACAACAGCATCATTGAAAGAAAAAAAAAAACAATTTTAATCATAACGGCAGAGAGGCAAACAGAAGTTCATAAAAATTTACAAGTTTTGTTTCAATTCAAATGGGTATTACATCATTTAACTCACTTTTTAAGGTAGATTTAAGTAGCTTAATACAAAGGAATTTACCTTGCTATCTATAAAAAGCAAAGAGCTCTATTGGAATGAGGATTTGTAGAGTTTATCGACTATTTTGGAACTGTTGTGTTCCCTCTACTGGTAATTTTAGAAATATTTCTCTTTATTTATTCAGCCCATTTCAATATACACAGTAATGACCACAATCAGATGGAATGGGGATCTTCAACGGAATCGTTGACTCGGGTGAAAAATAAACAAGAAGTTCTGTCAAGAACTAAATGAGCCTACTTTCCCGTACATTGACATCGGCATTCTAGCATCTGATCATTATTCTCTTGATTATTTGAGACTGAAAATTACATCAAACATACCTTTTTAGCACTTAAAGCTGATTTCTAAAAGCAAAATATACCCCTCTCATCAGATGAAATAGACACGTAAAAAGTAAATAAACGAATAAATAAAGTTTCGTCGCACCTTTTAAAGAATGTAACTGTTACAGTTCTTCCATAGAAAAAATCCTCAATAGTTTTCAAAAAAAAATAACAATAATAATAAAATAAATAAAAGTACAAAGTACATCAATACACATTTTATCAAAGCAAGAAAAAAAAAAAGAAAAAAAACTCGTCTGTTGATGAAATATCTCGAATTTCACTTTTAATCCGTTGCCAGTTGTTAAATTTAAATAAAGAATAAAATACCCTCGTGAATGAAACATTAACATTTTTGTTACAAAAAAATCGTCTGCCAATAATAATAACAATAATAATAAATAAAATAAAACAAATGAATAAATAAATAAAAAATCGTCTGCAGAGTCGGTAATTTTTTTTCTGAGCCTGCATTTCCGCCATGTTTGCGGAGTCGGAATCAGAGTCCTCACAGAAGATTATTCAGAAAAGTACTTTACAAACATTATTTATCAAAACCATTTTCTTACTAAGTTAGTTTGAAGGAAATCCGACTTTCAATTCAGGATCAACATTCAACTTAAATTCCCCGTAGGCGCGAATGTTAATTTTTTTTTCTGAACGGTTCAATATTGAACGAAAAATGGTTTAAATCAAAAGGCGAAATATGGGAATGAGCCTCTCCGAGATCTTTCAAACAAAAAAAAAGTTTATTCCATTCTGATGGTTCACTCAGAAGTTATTAGGTGGGGAAAGGTTGCTTGAACGGTTCAATGTTGAAAGAAAAAAAAAGTTCAAATTGAAAATTTAAATACGGTAATGAAGTATCCTTGCTGAGATCCTTCGAACAAAAAAAAAAGTTTAGTTAATTCGGACTGTTCACTCAAAAGTTATTAGGGGTGACAACTTGCTTGAGCGGTTCAATGTTGAACGAAAAATTGTTCAAATCGGAAATGTAAATACGGGAATGAAGTATCCTTGATAAGATCTTTCGAACAAAAAAATAGTTTAAATCGGACTGTTCACTCAAAAGTTAGCATCGCGGGACAGATTGTTTGAACGGTTCAAAGTTGAACCAAAAATTGTTCAAATCGAAAAATCAAATATGGGAATGAGCTGTACTCGCCGAGATCTTTCCAACAAAAAAAAGTTTGTCCGAATCGGAATGTTCATTCAAAAGTTATTAGGGGGGACAGACAGACCGACCGACCGACCGACACACAAATTCCCCATCTCAATACCCTACTTTCAAATTTTTAATTTTTCGATATTCATTTTGCCTTTTTTTTTTTTAACTTGGCGATATTTTTTTGACTTGGCGATATTTTTTTAACTTGGCGATATTTTTTGGACTTGGCGATATTTTTTAGATGCATTAAGCTACTTTTAATACTTTTTTCGTCTTTTATTTTTACGGGAAAGTAGGCCAAAAATAAATTCTTGGAGCAGTTTGGGAACAGGTTAAATTGAATTTTGGAGCAGCAATTTGATGTTTGGGAGCAGGTAACACTTTTTACAGGTTAACATCCACTGTTTAACATTATTTCTTACAAGTGCAATATATATATTACACACATACACATTAGGGTGTATCGCGAAAAAATTTTTTTGGAAATTCAAAATTTCAAGTTGATAAAAAGTTGTCACTATATTCACATAGTTACCAATTTGTTTTTTTTTTTTTTTTTTGAAATTGAAAAATACTTAGATAATCTGGGGGGATGACCAAGTTTCAAATTTTTTAGTAAAAATTATGATTTTTTTTAAAAATGTTTAAATTATCTGTAAGGCAAAAATAATTATTTAAGTGCAAAAATGAACTACTTAAGGAGTAATGTATTAATAAAAAATGTATTGAAGCTAAAGTTGAACTTTTAGGTTTCCAGAAATAGATATGAAAACCCTCACATTTTCAGTAGTAAGTTACATTTTTAGAATATTTACTTATCCTGCAAAATAATTTTTATTATTGTACTAGCTTATTAAACGGCGTTGCTCGGGTGTTTATTAAAAATGTGCCAAAAAATTAGAATTAAATATCTGTTGGAACTAATTTTTCTGCATCTTAAAATATTTGGGCCAATGTTTCAAAGAAATTAGAACATGAATTACAATTGTTATTAACTTACTAGCTGCCAGGGCAGCTAGATTAGCTTCCTGCGGCATGTTGATGCATAACGTCTCCCCTCTCTAACTTTTACCTCATTCTGAAGTTATATTATTTGATATAATTTAATGTTCATTCGATTTCAAGACATACCACGCACGTGGCCCGGCGTTGCACGGGCACTTCGTGCCTTTAAAGTAGTGAGAAAAATTTCAAGAAAGTACTCCCCGCCAAGGCGGCTCGCTAATAGGCGCTTCACGCCTTTACTTTTTTCCTACATAAAAAATCATTCGAATTATTGAGATGCTTCGCGCTTTCAAGATGGTGAGGAGAGTTTTAGTAAGTTCAGCTCGCTCAAAGAAAAAAAGCAGACATAGACACTCAGTTTTTAATATAAGTAGATGGCTTTTCAACAAATGAATGTTTCAAAATATTACAAGTAGCTAGCGATAAAAATTCTACGTAAGTGGCCCGCTTATGAGTTTCCTGTTTGATTTAGTTAAGCCTTCATTCAAAATTCGCATTATCATTGTTACACTGTTTCATAGCAACGACGGTTTGCAAGAACGAATTTCATATTTAATCATTTATTAGGCTTAATCGCTATAAATTTGACTACTTATTAATTAATACCTTCGCTAATTAAAATCGTATAATGATATAGATTGAAACTAATAAAGCCCGAAAAATTACCTATCTATCGGTACCTGGTTCGACTTTCAGTTCATTGGCGTTCAGGAGAAAGAAGCGTGACATAGAAAGATAGAAAGAAAGATAGTTAGAAAGATACTCAGTTTTTAATATAAGTAGATTATTAATACAAACATTGAAGTGTAGCACTTTGAAATAGCGAGATTGGTCCATTTTTCCACTCAAGTAATTATTTTGCTTTACACATAATTTACACATTATTTACAAAAATCACCATTTTTACTAAAAAACTTGAAACTTCAAGTTAATCGCGGTTGACCTAAATATTTTTCAATTTCAAAATAAATTTTTTTTGGTAACTATGTAAGCATAGTGACAACTTTTTATCAATTCGAAATTTTGAATTTTCAAAAAAAAAAAAAATCAGTGATACACACAGGGTCGAATTTAGCTCTTTGTCGCCCCTAGGCAGACTTAAATCTGCCGCCCTCCTCCTCATACATCTTAATATATAAAAATTACGTGTCCCTGTGTTTGTGGCCAATGGTCTACTCAGCTACTGAACCGATTTTAACCAAATTTTGCACGCAGTTTCAGTTTGGTCCAACTTAAATGATAGGATAGTTTTTATCTCAATTTAGGACCGCAATATATTTTTTATTGCAAATTATCTATTTAGCTACCAGCTTTTCTGTATTCTTGGCTAAAATTCTTTAAACATACCCGGAATGCCACCACCAGGGTTCGTAAATATCGTGATATTTTCGAAAATATCGAAAATATCCGATATTTTGATATATATCCGATATTTTCAATTCGCGCAAACTTAATCTTTAAATAGTAATTACATACTCAAATCAATGTTATTTATTTCCTTAAATAAGTATTATTACAGTACAGACTAAAAATTAATGTTTCTTTCAATATTTCTCTACATAAATATACATTAAAATTTACATACAATGAAATATTATGCAGCCATTTTTGCTGAAATGTAATAGTTTAATGTTTTAAAAATTATATAACCTTATGATGATGTTGGCTACTATACTGGATATTGACTATTATGTTCATATAAAAATAATTACAGTATCATATACATAAATATCAACTATCATGTAATATCAAAACCAAAACATGAAACATTTTTGATAACCGTACATTATATTAGTGTAATTGATTATTACAATGTGTAATATATGTATGTATTTTTTCATTTATACCATAACTTTTTTTATTAATTAATACTTCAAACTATAATATTGACTTTATTTTTAAAACATTAGAACTAAACAACTTATTTATTGTTTTATCACATTGCAAAGACATAAAACAAAATTGTAACTGAACAAAATAAAAAACAAATATAAAATTTAAATCTTTTGTTTAGTTTTACATAGTAAATTTTGTTACTAAAACAAAAACTATATGTCGCATTTTTGTGTATTGTAATATTTAAAAAGAAATGTAAGCTTATCTGCTTTTTCAGTCAAAAAAGTAATATCATAAATATTACATCATACTAAAGATGACATCATTAATATGATGAAGACAATTTTTCTATTGAAAATATCGCATTTCAAATAATAAATATCGAAAATATCAAAATATCGTGATATTTTCAGAATAAATATCGGATATATATCATGATATATATCATGATATATATCGACTGATATATATCGGCGAACCCTGGCCACCACATAAGCTGCGGTTAAAAATTGGTTCACCCATAGTTCTTCTACGTAATTTAAATCCACCGAAATTATGCAATGGTACGCGTTTAGTTATCAAAAAAATCACCGGGAACATTATTGAGGCAATCATTTTGACTGGCAAATTTAAAGATGAAGTAGTTCTGTTGCCACTTATCCAGATGACACCGTCAGAATCTTCAATACCCTTCAAAAGGCTACAGTTTCCCATTCGTTTAGCTTTCGCCATGTCCATTAATAAGTCCCAAGGACAAACAATGTCAATTTGTGGTTTAGATTTAGAAAATCCATGTTTTTCCCATGGGCAACTATAAGTCGCTTGCTCCCGTGCGGGAAAACCGTCCAATCTATTTTTGTTTTCGAGAGACAGATTAACAAAGAATATTGTGCACCGATAGGTGTTGAGTTAAACTGAAATTAAAAATGCTTATAATTCAAAAAATAACAAATAATATTGGTTAATTATCTACCCTACCTACATTATTAAAAAATAAAATGTTACAATAGCAATTAGCAAATTTTTAATTAACTCAATTGTTACAAGCTTGAATATAATATTTCTAAGTACTAAAATGCTACATTTTTTGTTGATTTTTTGTTTCTAGCAAACTTAGGAAATTTTTGTTCGATTATTTTCATATTTTAACCTCAAATTCATATTTATATAAAGTTGATCTCTATAACGTTAATAAAGTGTTTCGTTTCTATTGAAACATTATAGTTGAACCCATACCTTAGCCACAGCAACGCGTGGCCGGGTCAGCTAGTGTATATATATATATATATATATATATATATATATATATATATATATATATATATATATATATATATATATATATATATATATATATATATACAGGGTGTCCACTCCAATCGTGGACCAATAGCTAAATTCTAAACCGTTAGAGATACGCATATAGTTCATTTAGGAAAAAATCTTCAAATTACGAAAGGAATTTTGGGTCTATTCAATGTTTTTCAAAAAATCAAATTTTGAAAGAGTTACGAAATTTAAATTTTTATACAGCCCCCCAGTCCTAACAATCATATTTAGGAAAACATTCTTGACACTGTAACGTTTGAAACTAAAAAAAAATCACTGTTCTACCACAAAAATTGACCGAGTTATGGCGTTTTGAAAAATCAAGATTTTGCATTGTTTCATGACGTCATCGAGAGATCGCTTAAGGGACCGTATGCGAAATCCTTCAAAATCTTGATTTTTCAAAACGTCATAACTCGGTCAATTTTTGTCGTAGAGCAGTGATTTTTTTTTCGTTTTAAACGTTACAGTGTCAAGAATGTTTTACTAAATATGATTGATAGGACTGGGGGGCTGTATAAAAATTTAAATTTCGTAACTCTTTCAAAATTTGATTTTTTGAAAAACATTGAATAGACCCAAAATTCCTTTCGTAATTTGGAGATTTTTTCCTAAATTAACTATATGTTTATCTCTAACGGTTTAGAAATTAGCTATTGGTCCACGATTGGAGTGGACACCCTGTATATATATTAGTATTATTATTACTAATTTTCCAGGCAATCTATAAGATGATTGGAATCTCTACGGAAGCTTTAAATCTGTAAGAGGCATGAAGAAATTATGTTAGTATTTTTTGTTGCTTTCAAAAACTTGGTGAATTAAAATACTTTTTTGTTTTCAACAATTATTTTCTGCGTTTCGGTATTAGTATTGAGAGCCACCTATTTTAAACATTTTCATGAGGCAAAGATACAGGTTACAAGGTAAAATTAACAAAGACAGAGTTCAGTTCATTTTTTCGTTTACAAAAGTATTAGGACATAAAAACGTTTTTTATAATAAAAAAAATATTCAATGTAAGCAAAACATGTTTAAAGATTAACGCTAAGCCAGAATGCAGGTTGTTAATGCGTTATCTTGTTGATGCTTTTTTAATTAACATTCAAATGTAATACATAAATTGTAGCAAACCAATTCTTGCGTTTTGAAACGAAACTTATAATGAAAAAAAAAAAAAAACAATACATATTGAAATTCAAACAAATATTTTAAAGTGGGCAAAGTAAAAGTAATTGAACTGTCAGGGGATAATTGTCACTCAGCCCCTCTAGCGCAGCTCGTTCGCTTTTTCAGGTAAACCAGATGTTAAATCTTTTCCCTGAGGTTCCTGATGAGCTCCAGAGGAACCTTCTCTGGTCTTCTCTGAGTTCAGGGAAGTTCTGTTTGATATACTTCGTCGCTGCCATAAGCTAAAAATTAAGCTGAGTACCGGAAGTCCGCCACATTGGATTCTCTGTGGTTTCGGCGATTTTGGTCAAGTCCGATAATTTGGAATCATCGTCGCTGTATCGGGGAAAAAAAATTTAAAAAAAAAATCTGGTATGGACCCCACACTACTTCCTTTTACGTGTAAATTTCTTAGTAGTTGCCTTAAGTGTTAAAAAAAGTGCTTGGAGTGAGTAAGGTAACAATTCAAATATTTACTTCCCTAATCTGCCACGAAACAAAGCAAAAAAATATTTTACAATGGTTAATTTTCTAAATATTGCCGATTTTAATATCATTCAGTGAATTTTTCGCAAAATATCGCCAATAGCGCCAAGTTGAACCCAAATTCAAAAAATAATTTTTTCGCCAAATTTGTCGCCAACTTGGCGATATATCGCCAAGTTGGCGTCAAACACTTGGCGACCAAAAGCTTGGCGACATGTCGCCAAGTAGTGGCGTCAGTTCATATCACTTGAGTCTGTATTGAAATTAACATTGATTTACCCCAAAAAAGGGGTAAAAGACCCCTTTGGGAACATTCGAATGCAATCACAAAGGGAGGTGCACAACTAGACCCCCCTCAGAGCCTACATACCAAGCTAGAAGTTTCTACGGCATATAGTTTTTGAGTTATGCGAGCCACATACGCACATACATCCGCACATACGTACATACAGACGTCACGAGAAAACTCGTCGTAATTTACTCGGGGGTGGTCGAAATTGATTTTTCGGCTGTTTGTATGTTGTTAGGTACATATGCACGTGCTGACAGGTCGAAAAAACCACGCGACATTCATTCAGGGGTGAGCAAAGTCAAAATTTAGACCGAAATTTGAGTGAAATTTTTTTCGTGATCACAATACTTCCTTTACTACATAAAAGGAAGTAAAAAGATTGAAGTAAAATTTGCTGCCCCTAAAAATTTGCCGCCCTAGGCAGCTGCCTACTTTGCCTATTGGGAAATTTGGGCCTGGATACACACAAGGGGTAAATATTCAAAAAATATGACTGACTAGCAAAGATGTGAGGTTTTTGTAACTATTTCTGGTAACCTAAAAGTTCAATTTCAGCTCCAATGCAGATAGATTACTCCTTAAGTAGTCCATTTTTGCACTTAAATAATTATTTTTGCTTTACACATAATTTATACATTTTTTAAAAAAATCCATCGTTTTTATTAAAAAACTTGAAACTTCAAGGTCATCCCGGCTTATCTAAATATTTTTTAATTTCAAAATAATTTCTTTTGGTAACTATGTGAACATAGTGACAACTTTTTATCAACTTGAAATTGTGAATTTTCAAAAAAAAAAAAAAAAAATTTCGTGATACACCCTAATACACATACTTATTTCAGAAACTTTCATAATTAAAGAAATTGGGATAAGATCTGAAAAAATAATCTGCAGGGGATTTTCTTTGGAGGTAAGAACTGAAGAAATGAGATTGATTTTGTTCCCGTTCCGGGATCCGTTTTGACGAGTTAGTCAAGACAAACCTTGCACCCATGAAGCGTGGTAAGGATTTAGATAAAATTTAAGAATGAAATTGGCTTGAATTAACTAGGATGCAACTGGATAGAATGGGCATGCAAAATGACGAGTATACAAGTCCTCAGTAGAAATATAATAAAAGAAAGATTGAAAATAATAGTCAGCACAAAGTTATTAATGACAAAGTGGTAGAATCCAACAGTGAAGGAAAATGTGAAAGTGTTATGGAGTTTTATTTCAAAATTAATAAAAAAATCTCAACTCTTGCATGCTAATCTATATTTATAAAAATGAATGTTGGTTAATGTGTATATATGTGTGTGTGTGTTCCCTAAGATCTCAGAAACTACTCGGGAGATTTGGCTGAAACTTTCACCGTTTGTTCCCTTTGGTACTGGGAAGGTTTAGAGACCAGTTTCAATAAAATCCGATGAGTAGTTATTTTTTTATTTCAATTTTAGACACGATTCTGTCTTTGTAATTTCAATTTAAAACTCCATTTTCGAAGGCTTTCATCAATCCAATCGAGTATTTAGTGTATCAACTCAACTCTCTGGCAGATAGTTGGAATTGCTTGCTACCGTAAATTTGGCGATCTTTTAAATCGCGCGAAAAGCCCTCAATAATGGAAGTTTTCCCAATAACTATCTCAAGTATAAAGGATAAAAAAGGTATTTGATTAATAGATTAATCTTTTTTAAAAAACAAATGAGATTCAGTTTCATATTTCGGAACTCCTTTAGATTTGTATAGGCTTAGATGGCATGCATTATTTTCCAGACGAACACTATTTTGTTCTTTATACAGGGTATCTGCTCGACCTGGACTTTTCAAATCCATGACTTTCCCTGACTTTCCATGACTTTTGCGAACAATTTTCCATGACTTACAATTTTAACTATTTCATTTAACGATGACATCAAAATAGAGCATAAATATCAATATAAGGTGTAAGACCTTTGCTTTTCGAAATTTTCGGCTATGCAAATAAATTTAACCAAAGCTAAAAAAAGAATTTAACTAAATATATCTGAAACAGATCATGTGCAACAATTTATTGACACAAAAAAATGAGTACAAGGATTTAGCAACATTTAAAAGTCAAAACAACTTATTATCCCCCAAAGCAGAAGTATGAAAGTGTGAAATTCAAATTGAATAAATGTGTCATATGCTCTATTGTCAGTCAGGGGACAAAGTCCGTGCACATGCACAGTTTCGGAAAATTCGCAGCTCACGCGTTTTAACGTTGAGTATTCATCTGATTGGTCAACACAATGCAACCCCCAATACAATCACCCAATACAAGGTTCCCCTACAATCTTAAAAATAAAATTCAAGTACTTTTTAAAATTCAAGGAGGTTTAAAAATTTTTCCAGGAATTAACTTCTAAGAAAGGGTCTGCACAATAATCAAGATTAATTTCAAAAGTGATGTAAATGTTGATGAACAGTACAGATTCTTTACAGATTTAATATGAAAATCCTAAAAATCGTGAAATATTTTTCATCAATATGAAAAAGAAAATTTTAGGGAAAGGTAGATTGGAAGCAATTCTTTGGCTTATTCAAGTGTAAATTCAAAGGAATGGTAAAAATGGTAAACACCAACATTTTCTATTTGTTCAAGCATAAAAACAATCAAACAAATCTTTTTTTTTTCAATGAAGAAAATTTATAATTTCAGAATAAGACCAGGATATAATGTGATCACCCTATTTTGCCAGTCTGTGCATGCAAAATGTATTCTATTTCCCCCCCCCCCTATTCTTTTCTCTTCCCCCCTCCAAGAAAAAATGGTGATTTTTTTTTCTTTTGAAATTACAGCTTTTACTTGATTTTTTCGAACTCGAGGAAAAACGTGCCTGTATTTTGTAATTAAATAAACAAATGAAAAGTCAAGGAAGCACTTTGTCTTTAAAAGTTCGGTGTTTTCTTAAAAACTATTAGAAACCAATAAATTGGAAGAGCTAAAATTTGAGTTCAAAAATAAATAAATTATTAAAATAAAATGAATAATGAGTATATTTAACGTAGCACAACATAAAAATAGCTTCAGAATATCAAAACAATTGAAGTATTTACAGGATGCAAAAGGATTGAAGACTTGACAATGGCACGCCATTTTCTGCGAAGCACGTGCCGAAGAAAACTGTTAGAATGTCAACCAAAAATAAATAAATAAATAAAAAATAAGTTGTACAAAACCCATTGCACACGTATTTCTGTCCCTGTATTTCTAAAAAAAAATGATCATGGAAGCAAAAAATTCGAAAAATAATTTTAATCCACCAGACAAATCTAAAGTTTGTTGAAAGAAAATCATTAAGATACCAGCTAAAACGTATTTTTCAGAAAGGCTCATGTTTAACTTGTTAAAGATATTCTTTTGTATAAAAATCCAATCCTGATTATTCTATTTCTAAATTGTTTTAAAGGTAAAGCGAAACGAAAAAGCGGCGCCTAACCGCGAACTTTTAACGATTGCCGATTATGCGCAAAAATAAAACTTCTCGGGGTATGTTTTTTTTTTATTTTTTTTTTTTTTCGTCTTGAAAAAACGGCTCCCGATTTCGAAATCCCGACGATTGCCGATTTTTCGATGGACACAATTTTTTTTTGCAGGAGCACGATCGTGAACGTTCGAAGATAGCCGATTTTTCGGCACATTTTCTACGAAAAATAATACCTTTGGAGTTTTCAAGGACATTTTAAAATTTTCAAGGACTTTCCAGATCTCTTGAAAGACCAAATGAAATTCAAGGACTTTTCAAAGTCGCAGGAACTTTGCAATAACGAAGCAGAATGACGATGGATGTTTTTTTGTTCTTCCGAGCTCGGGAGAAATAACCACCGATCCTGAGCGCTAAAATCCATGATAAACAGTCAGTTTCCATGACTTTTGGACATTTTTCGCTGAAATCCATGACTTTCCCTGACCAATTTCGATCATATATGAAATCCATGACTTTCCCTGACTTTCCAGGTGCGCGGACACCCTGTTTATACCTATTGCTGTTTTCAATCAAAGTATGTTACTATATTTTCTCGCCAAACATCCAATCAATGGTTCGTTTTCATGTCCAAACTATTTGCTATGATATACCGCAATGTTGGAAATTATTTTAACGCCTTAAGGAATGGTGTACTTTTAGCGCCAAATATAATATTCAAATCGATTTCAGATTGCCAAAAAGTAATCAGCTTCATAGAGAATACCTCAACATTTGGCGACAATTTCTCTTTCACAAAAGTGATAATACGTAAAGTTCTTTATTTATGGAAGGGATAGGGGTTCAGAATTATCCAAGGTATCCCAAGTTAGCTACTAAATTGGCAACTTTTTAAATAGCGCCAAGAACCTTCAATAATATCGTATACATTGCGATATTTCAACGTTCTTTCTAAAGCGTGTCATTTCGGAAAATGTGTTATTTTGTTTTTGAAGTTAGATAAGAAAACTTTCTTCTTCTTTTAAACTTTGGTAAGATGTCTGTTGGTTTCTGTGAGTTGGTTCTGTTGCATTCGAATGTCCCCAAGGGGGTGTTTTACTCCTTTTATGGGGTAAATCAGTGTTAATTTCAATGCAGACAAAAGTGATATGAATTGGCGCGACCAAGTGTTTGACGCCAAGTTGGTGACAAATGTGGCGATTTTTTTTTTTTTTTCTGATTTGGGTTCAGTTTGGCGCTATTGGCGACATTTTCCGAAAAATCCACTGGATGATGTTAAAATCGGTGATATTTAGTAGATTAATCATTGTAAAACATTTTTTTGCATTGTTTCGTGGCAAACTAGGGATGTAAATGCTTGAACTGTAATCTTGTTCACTCCAAGCACTATTTTAACACTTAAGGCATATACTAAGAAATTTACACGTAAAAGGAAGTAGTGTGGGGTCCATACCAGATTTTTATATCATACTTTGAAGGAATTATAGTTGAATTATAACTAAAATAGTGTTTTTTTCTGCTATATCAATTATTTTACAAATGAACTTTTCATTTTATACCACGGGCAAAGCCGTGCGGGTATCGCTAGTAACAGCTAAAATGCTTAAAAGTTGGCAGCATGCACCCCACTCACATATAAATTTGTTTTTGTAGCTATGCAAATTTAGGGTTCAAGAAGCAAGCAGTAATTTTTTGTAAATTTTTTTACTAATTACACTGGCGGAAAAAAAAATCCTAACACCAAGAAAGACTTGTGTTAGATAAACGAAATTTGGTAGGCATGTTTATACAACTGAAAGATGACATCGATTGAAATTTCGCGTTCCGTGCATAAGTGTGGCGCAGTTGGCGTCACTCAGAACATGCAAATAAGGCTTGTTTTAAAAGCGTGTTGTGAAGCTCGTATGTATTATTTTTCCGTAAAATTTGACGAATTACGTTCATGTTAGCCAGGAATGCCTTTAGGAAGACGAAGAAGCCATAATCAACAGCTCACCGAGTTTAAACAAGACCGTACAATTTGGCTACGAGAAGGTGGATTTTCATTTCACGATATTGCAGAAAGACTTGGGTGGAAATGTTTCCCCCATGCATGATTATTGGAAGCTATGGGCAAGGGATGGTACTACCTCAAGAAGATCGAGTTCTGAGCTGCCACGTGGCACGACTGAGAAGGAAGATCGCCGAATCTTGCGTACGGCTGTGGCGCATCGTACTACATCTGCGGCTGACATTTGAGCTGCAGTTGGTACCGTCGTGACCCAAGGAACGGTAAAAAACTGTTTACTTAAAGGAAAGCTCCGAGCCAGGCAGCCTGTAGCCGGTATTCCATTGACTGCAAACCATTGCCTTTTCCGACGGCAGTGGTGCCATGACAGAGCTCACTGGAGGTCGGAGTGGAGATCTGTTGTAATTTTTGACGAAAACAGATTCTGCCTTGGTGCCAGTGGTGGCTGTAAATTGGTCAGAAGGAGGCCAGGGGACCGCCTGCATCCAAGCGGTCTACGGCCTAGACACACGGGATCCACACCTGGAGTTATGGTCTCTGGAGCAATTTCCTACAACAGCAGGGGCATTCTTGTGGTTATCCCAAACTCACTGACTGAAAATTTGTCGTCAGTCTGGTAATTTGATCAGTAGTACAGCCCTTCATGAGTAGCATTCAAGGGCGCATTTTCCAACAGGATAACGCTCGCCCTCACATTGCTGCTGTAAGGCAATGTGCTCTACAGAGTGCTGACATGTTACCGTGACCCGCAAAATCACCAGGTCTGTCTCCAATTGATAACGTATGGGATATCATGGGATGGCACCTTGAGCATCATCCACAGTCAGCAATTACGGTCCTAGTATTGACACAACAAGTGTAACAAGCATGGAACTCCATACCACAAAGTGACATTCGGAACCTGTATGACATAATGCATGCACACTTGCAGGCTTGTCTTCAAAATTCTGGAGGTTACACCCTCTATTAAATTAACATAATTTCACATTTGCACAGCGTTTTCTTGAGCTTAAATTAGCCAGTGATATTGTACATTTAATCAATTAAACATGTTAACTAGATAATTGCATTGCCCTAATTTCATTACTCTATAGTAATTTTTTCATGGTGTTGGGATTTTTTTTTCCGCCAGTGTATTTGAATTTGTAGACAGTTTATTTCTGCAGGTAACACCTACAAGCTGGCATGTACAAAAATACTTAATGCACAAATTACCCATGAATAACATGATATTGAAAGTATAATTATTCAGCATGTTACATGTTTAATTTTTAGCATACCTGTCAGGAGGTGGAAAATCTGGTCCGAATCCTTCGTCTCCCATACCAGGTTGAAACGGGGGAGGTCCAAATCTATCAAACTCTCCTCGAGGCATTCGTCGACCCCTTCCTCGGAAGCGTCCATGTCCAGGTCCAAATCTATCATCAAAAGGAGGAAACTCGTCTCTGAAAGGTGGTGGACCAAACATATTATCAGGAGGATACTGATCAAAATCTCTCCCACCAGCAAAACGATCTGGACCTTGAGGAAATTCTTCCATCGGACCTTGGGGAAATTCTTCTGGTCCAGGAGGAAACCCAGCATCAGGAGGACCATGAGGAAATCTATCAGGGCCACCTTGAAATCTCCCTGGACCAGATGGAAATCTTTCATCTTCACAGGGAAATCTTTCATTTTCTGGACCAAATCTAGAACCTTTACCCTGGAACCTATCATTCTCAGGAAGAAACCTCTCATCATGTGGAGGAAACTCTTCCTTCTCAGACTGAAATCTATCTTTACCAGGGGGGAATCTTTCATCATAAGGATGAGTAGCAAATGGTTCATTGAAGTCATCAGGAGGATGAGGTAAGAACCTATCGTCTGGTTTAAAGTTTTGTCTTTGTGCGGATTTATCATCGCCAGGAAACGGTCCTGGAGGTCCTTGATCAGGAGCAAAATCTCCCATGTCGTCTGGTGGATATTCATATGGTGGTGGGCCTTCATCAAACGGTGGCTGTTCTCCATCAAAAGGTGGTTGTACACCATCAAAAGGTGGTTGTTCCCCCTCAAAACCAGGTGGTCTTTTATCAAATGGTGGTTGTCTATCATCAAACGATTGCCTGCTTCCAAATGGTGGTCTCATGTCAAATGGTGGTTGCCTTCCTCCAAATGGTGGTTGTCCATCATCAAATGGTCCATCTTCAAAAGGTGGCATTTGTCCTTCAAATGGTGCATCATGAGCACTAAAAGAATAAAATAATTTGATCACAGAAAATAAAGATTTTTTTTCTGTATCGGATACTAGGCTAATTCATAAAAAACTTAAGATTTTTTTATTTTTATTAGTCCGATCTTTCTATTTAGTTCTATGAAAAAAAAATAATTTTAAAGTCTTAACTTATTATTTAAACTTTTAGAAGTAGTTCAACACTCTAAGTATAGAATGGTATGGTATTTTTATTTTAGGCAATTAGGCAGCAATATAATTGGATTAAATGTCACATTTATTTAGACAGATGTGAAATATTGGAAGTGCTATGAATGTATTAAAACACTTAAAATAATTGAAACAAAAATTAAATTCAACCAGTGATTCAGCAGTTAACTAACATTTCACACAAGAAAAGGAGCATGGTATACTGTGTAAAACTTTTCAATAAAAATGAAAAGAATTTTTTTTTGCCTCTTAACTAGGCAGAGTAACCATAAAATAGGCGAAATATCAGAGTCCCATAACGGATACAAGGATATCCCAATTTTCAAAATGAAGGAGTTAAAAGTATAAAAACGGTGTATAAAAGAATTGAGGTAAAATTAGTTTAGAATTGCACCTCAAAGTTCTAAAGACAGAGGTTTCTAACTGTTTTTCCCTCGAGAACTCCTGCCAAAATATGAACACAGTTGGTGAACCCCTTGTGCACTAAATAACAAATAGCAAGCAACACCTCCCTCCTCCCACACAAAAAATTTGGGAAGATTTTTTTAAGTTTGAGAAACAATAGCCCATAACAAGAACAAAAATAATAATTTCAATGTATAAATTAGAAGTATAAACATTGAAACAAACCAAACTGATAGCTAGAAAATGATTCCAAAACAGATTCAGCAAAACAAATACAGTGACAATTCTAACCACTTTGCACCTCTCGCTACCCATGGATTGGGAACCAATACTCTAAGATAAACATATCCTTAATAGTTTTTGACGCAAATGGAGCAAAAAGGAAATTAAATAAAGAGATTCACAATTTAATTTCTACATTTTGATTCTCATAAAGAATGCCAAATTACATTTGAGAAAATGTAGAATTTTAATAAAAATGAAAAGAAATTTCAGTTATTTGTCTCCTAATAAAAGGTAATTATCATCAACAGCAAAAATTCAAATCTCATTTCGGGTGCAAAAGTGATCACTATTTCTGAATATCAACATCAAAACTATGAAAAACAAAAAAAGAATTTGCTGAAGGAAAGTAATTTTAAAACTGCCTTCCAGCAGGTCTACAGGATGAATATTAAAAATAATCGACGCAGGCACCAAAATACTTGAAATAAAGAAAAAACAATTGCAGTTGGGAAGAAAAAAAAACATAAGAAAAAATTCTAGGTTTACGGCATTTTAGTAGATAAAAATAAAAGAAATCTGGTAAAATACTGGAAAACAATCACTCCAGTAAAGATTTCATTTTATTGAAGTCATTACATGGTGTATTTTTAAGTACAGAAGATGTCATCCAAGCTTTTAAATACACACATACAGCAAATTTACCATATCTTTTGCAATAAATTTCTTCTACTGAAGAGATACTGAACTAGGTTATTTTTTTTTTTTTTTTTTTTTTTTGCAGTAAAAGATTTTTTACACCTCTTGAGTATGGTGCCTAGCTCCAGATACAATAACCTGATTCTTGGAGAAGGGGTTTTATGCGGAAATAAAATCAGGTGAAGAAGTTTTCAATACTCATTTCTTGAATGGAAGTCATACAGCCTTTTTTCAGCAAATTTTATTCCATTGTCACAAAAATCAGACACTTTTCTTTCTTATTCAGTAATTGAGGCCTTGTACAGCATTTATCTGTAACAATGAGCTTCCAGTAAAAGCCTGGAATTGTATAAAAATATGAACTTTTTGTAAAAAACAGAGCCCTTTGCACTTAGTAAACAGCAGCAATAACCAATTCCATAACACGGTTGGCGTTGACATTCCAGAAATACTTACGTTTTTTTTTTTTTTTTTTTTTTATTCCAGTAAAATAGGTGCTATTGCATTTGCCAATATTGATGCTCTTAGATCAAAGCACAACACTTAGCCAACTATGCCCTAGTCCTGCAACATCTTACGAAAACATTTGCATATTTACAAAATTTGTTTCCAGGCTAATGTTCAAATAGTGAACATAAAATAGCAATTCAACACTATAACTAATTTCTATTAATGAAAATAGCAACCACAATTGTGATAGGTTAGGTCTTTTAATACACTTTGCACAGAAATGATTAAAAAATTAATCTGTTTTGAGCTTCTTCTAAATATTAATTAAATGTTACAAAATTTTCTTATTAATTTTCTAATACATTGGAACTGAATAGGAGGTTAGGCATAAAAAAATTTCCACCTTCGAAATTTTTGACTTCACCATTGGATATAAATTACCTGGCTGAAAACTTAGGTGTAGGTAAAAGAGATCCACTTCTATTACCACCCTGCTCCATTTCAGGTCCATCCGACTGGAAGAAAAGAAATGAGAGTTTTATTCAACTAATAATTTCATACATAATACAACTAGAGAAAAATACAAACGGTTAAACCCAGAAAAAGTGATTAAAAATAAATAAAAATTAAGATTGAACTTAATACAAACCCATCTGCTTTGTCCACCCCTCCCTCTGGCACGGCCTCGTCCTCTCATGCCTCTCGCTCCTCGTCCCCCTCGACCACCACGGCCAAATTTCATTTCCGACTGGAAGTCCTAAGAGAGGAAAAAGGGAAAAATGAACAAAAGAACTTCTTCTTAGTTATAAAAGATACCATAAGCATTAAAATAAGTTTAGTTTGAATAATAAAATTCTTATTTAATAAGTATAAATTTTAAAAAAGGTTAACTAGGGAAATAACGGGGGGCAGTAAAAAAGTTAAGTAACAAAGTTATTTTTTTAAAACAAATTGGAACTTTATTTTGAAAGTTACAGTGCATGCAGAAAGAACAATGCATTTTATAATTAGACTTAGTTCAAAACATTTTGGATTTTTGGCAGTAAATTTGAACATTAACAATAAAAGGGAGAGGGGCGGGGAATTCTTCAATTTTTTTTTTTCCATGGAACATAAGAAAAATACTTTTAATCAAATGAATGAGTAATTAAATACAGATAATGAAACAATGAAAAAAATAAATAAGTTCAACAAGTCTACTAATAGCAATGATTAGCTTAATTTTTTGGGAATTTAAGATCATCTAGCACAATAACAGGATATTTCAGGAAAGTTTTTAAAAATCAGTTATTCCAAGTCCTGAGCCCTACACTTATTATTTCACCAGTTATTTTTCGAGATGTATTTGCTACACTTCTACACACATTATGTCCACCATAGATATATAAATACAAAAATGAAGGAAAATATTTAACAAAACTTGCTTACCTCCATTTCTGGTGGAAACATATTAGGATTTTCATACCCTTCATAATTTTGAAATTCTTCAGCATTATTTTCATTTGTTCTTTGATTATAATTGTATCCATCCCTGTTCTGGTCAAAATTTTGACCTCCTTTCATGTTCTAAAACAGGGAGAAAAAATATTACAAAGTAGAATAGAAATTTTCTTGCAACAGATAATTTAATAAAGACTACAAAAAAAAACATGGAATAGGGAAGAATTTTCAGAGTTTAAATCAACATAAGCATTTTTGCAACAAAAATGTTATTGCAACAAAAATGTTATTTTTGTTGAAAAAATACACATCAGCCTATATTTTGCTTCTCGTTCTTGGTACAAAGGACGCATATTAACCATTGACGTCTTAAATCTGCAAATTTAAGATGTACATGGTGATGTAAAATTATTCCTTGTGCACTTCTTGGCTGTTGGGTCATTAGCTGACTTGCTGATCAATAAAAAACAGGCTTCCCTGAAAAGGTTGATTTGATAGTTTTACTTTGATCTAGAGCAGAGCAAGCCTTCAGGTGTTCAGCCTTCATAGTACCGTAGCCACAAAACTAGCACTCTGGTGATGGTAGGACATTGATGCAACGAAGGTAAGCGGCAAGATAATCGTGTCCTGGCCTAATCTAGAAAGCTGCTATACTAACCGCACTAGGTAGGTTGTGACCAAGGGGGCTTCTGGAAATTAGGCTCACCCAATTCTCGTCCACAGAAAGCCTTTCAAACTCTTCCACTTTTCAACTGCGATTTTATCTGGGATCTAGCAGAGTGGAGGGTGCTCGTCTGTTTGGGCAGGGGAAGACTGAACTATCCCCTGCTTTACCAGTCTGTCAGCCATTTCATTACCGCTGATGCTAATATGGCTCAGGATCCATTGGAACTTAAGAATCCACCCAATAGTCTAGCACAAATAGTGCAGTTTTTTTCTACAGTCAATAGTCCTCTTACCATCTATATGAAAGTTACAGGAGAAGGTATGAATGGGAGATTGAGAATCAACCAGAAAAACCACTTTCCCAGGGTTATTAATTTTCAAACTCAGCTGCTGCAGAATGTATTGCAGCCACCTCACCATCATAATTCTTAAGAGAGGCTTCTATATCAGATTAACCCGTGAAGATTTAATAATCTTAGGAGGCATCTGTTTCACTTGCTCCTAGTTAGGAAAAGCCATCTGTACATATGTGAAGTCAAGTAGAACTATGGTATTGTTTTTGGATAGTTTGAAGAGCTGAGATTTTTAGTTCGGAGCCCCAAAGCAGAACACTTCGTGATGTTCTGCAACATAAAATCATTTGACCAAAATTGTTCTGCAAGTACTTCAAGCACTACGTGTGCGTAGAAACGTGACCTTTTTTTAAAAACTGATCCCAAAATCAAAACTGTTTCATACAGGTCTATGAAAGGAATATTTGTTTATTTGTTCAGTACACAGTCTTACTGCAGAAAAAAGCATGAAATTAAAATTTCAGGCACACATTCTTGACAGAAAATGAAAAACCCAGTACTATGCCTCCATTCTTGGCAGCTGAAAGTGCTGCCTCTGTTCCTCCAAACATCAAGGAGCTCTGAGTGCTCTGACACTGCATTAGAAGCAATGTTTTCACTCAGAATAACAGCACATGGCCAATAGTGCAACCAAGTGATGGCTACAAAGATGTTGAATGGAAAATTTTTGCCTTATATAGCGAATCATTAAGGTATTAGTCTTCGAGGGAGGTCGCTTAAGGTATATAACACAGGTGTAGCCACAGATAATTTTCTGCAGAAATCCTACAGATTTCTGCAGATTTTCTCCAGATATCTTTTAACTAAACATGTAATTTTGAGCAAATTCTAGATTTTGTCTCGTTCGTAGTAAATCTAAAATTCCTGCAAGTGTCGCAAAAAATTCGACTTTTTGATTTTCTGCTAGTAAGCTTAATTTGCAGGAAAATTTGAAGAAATCTGCAGAAATTGTGCTGAGTTTCTGCAAAATATATCTTTAGTTACAAAAACTAATTGCAGAAAATCTGCCTTTCTGCAGAAAATTTTTCGGAATTTTCCCTCACATTTGGACAGAATTGTTCTGCAGTTCAAGTATCTGTTCTGCGACGTACGTTCCAAATTTAGCAGTATTCTGCTTTGGGGGTTCGGAGTTCAAGCATGTATGTTGAAAAATAATGATCAGTTAGGCAGTATTCAGCATTCTGCTTCAGGTAGATGTTGGAGAAAGTCCCGATATGTAATTAGCAGGGTTGGCAAGGTTTTGGACACTATGGTTTAAACCATGGTAAACATCCTAGCTTAAACTGTCCTGTCCAAAACAAAATTTTAATCATATTGAATTTTGTGAGCAAGTAATCAAAAACAGAACAAAATCTAGTAAAGAAATATTTTATTAACTAGAAAAAACATGTTAAAACTTATTTATTGAATGTGAACATTCAAATATATATTTAAAAATATATTAAATTTACCTGATCCTAATCTAGTTACATAGAAATAACAATTCTGGACTAAAAATTTTAGTTCACTCATGAGTTTAAGTAATTTTGTTTTTAATAGTAGGCAAACTTTCTACAAAGATATACATACGAGGGTGCTCAAAATATAGTGCAATAATAACACACAAAAGCACTAAATGACAGTTTGTCAACTGAAAAAAAAGGTTTATTGTAGCTTTTTGCTCTGAACTTAACTACAGTGATGAAGAAACCTATAGTCATTTCATACTCTGACACAAAATAATCATATATATACATATATATTATATATGGGTGATTCTACAAATACGGGAATATTTCTAACATGTAGATTTCAAAAAATTAATTTAAAATTAAAAATCTGAAAAAAAATCAGCAAAGTACTTTATAAGTTGCATAATTAAAATAGAATATCAGCAGAGCTTAAATGTTTGTATTTTATTGTATTTTTGGATTGTTATTTTTTTGAAGGCATATGTGAATGATAAAAAGGACATGTGGATGACACAATGGGTATGTGAATAACACAATAAGTATGTGAATAACACAAACACAATAGGTATATCAATGAAATTTTTTAACCTGTAAACTGTTAGACATAATTTTTAAATATTGTACTGTCATAGTTTGGCTTTTGATTCATCCACGTGTCTCATATTGGGGCATGTGAATGACATTAGAAAAAGGGCATGTGGATGACAAAACACAAGTAATGTGTTCTCAAAAAGTCATTTCTGAATATTTTTCGGTCTAACTTCGAATAAGAACCAACAAATGTAAGCTTTAGGACTATTCATTATCAAAATTTATTTACATGTACATTTTACTTGCATTCTGTAGGCCATGTTAATGACAAAGATGAAAAACACTTGCCTTGAAAGTTGAGTTTAGCTTGCTTTTTATCAAAAAGTAATTGCAGAACAGCAAAATTAATCTTCAGCCAGGAATAACAAAGTTCCATGCTTTATTTTAAGATGTGTTGCCAGATTTTGAAATAAAACATTTCAGAGAAAAATATCTATACTTTTCAGACATGTGGATGACTGATAATCGCTGGGACAAAGTTTAGATTAACTTTTAGAGATATTATTTTCACATTATTTTGCTTTTTTTTGTGATTTACATCTTGCACACATTCACATTTATAAATAAAAAACTCTTGAGAAAAAAAATCACTTATTTTTTTTAATCTATATTCCATTGATTGTGAAAATTGCACCTATGGGACAGGGCATGTGGATGACATTTCAATGTAATATTTTATTTTTAAATGAATAATAATTAATTATTGACTTTGTTGATAATCAGAATTATAGAACAAAAGACGCATAAAAATATTCCCAAAATAATTTCTTATTACATTAAAAACAAAAAGAGCAATCAGTAAAGAACACAAATTTATACAAATACAAATGTGTTGCTGGTCGCCTTGCCCACTTTTGTAGAATCATCCATATTTTTTTTATATATATTATTAATCACTAGTCTTGAAATATAATACATTTTAACAATTTATTATTTTTTCATTTAAACATCATGTAAAACTATCATACAGGAACCTTTAAAAAAAAAAAAAAAAGCTATTTTTCCTCCAAATAAAAGCATTTTTTAAAATTATAAATGCAAATGAAATTAGTTACTTTGGTGGTTGTGCAAATTTCTTTTCATAACACTAACAAATCTTACATAATCAAATTTTAAGTAGCAGTGTTATTGACAAATTTACTTCTGTACTTTAAATTAGTTTTTTTTTTTTTACTAATCTTTCAGAGAAAAATATCAAATATTTATTATGAGAACTAAATAATATTTATATTTATGCATTACAAATATTGCATTAAAAACATTTTGATTAGATTAAATCCCCTTACCTTTAGCATACTTTTGCACAATTTAAGACACTTTCGTACAGTAAAACCCACCTGTCCTGTTCAAAAAAAGTTTCGGACATCCAAAACCCCCCAACCCTGGTATTTAGTGGGGCAGATTCATTACGGACGACACCATATTTTGTGTACAAAGACTGATAGCAGGTTATAGGCCATCACTGGATCTTAAGTCCGTTTTTAGCTCTTTGATAGCTTTCCTAATAGTTGTTTACACTTATTTATACTTTATGTTTAACATAAAAAGAGTTCAAAAACCAGCTGTGAATGTTACGTTTGTCACTATGAAACAATTCTAAAAACTTTATATTTTGTGTAGGTTCAAGATGACTCAACAAATAGAAAATGAAGCAGTTGAGGGGATGAGCCATCGGAGTGGATCTTTCGCAAGTGAATAGTTCATCTTCAGTTGTTCTTTCCTTGTTTCTCTTTAGAGAAAACCATGCAAAAGCTGGGTTTAAATGAAACATAAGTGTAAAAACAGGTTTTTTTTTCTTGAAGTCAACTCATAAAAGGTCCCCTTTTCCCTATTGCTTAATCCCTTTTTCCCTATTGCTTAATGATTTGCTCAGATTAATATTTAAGGAAGAAGTTGAAAGTTTAAAAACCCATGCAAGCAAAATGATAAACATTTTCTTCTGTACAAGTGTACACTTAAATAAATTAAGCATAAAAATGCATTAATTTGTAACTAAACTCTATATAAGTCTAAATTATATATTATAATAAACTACTTATCACAAGCAAAAAAAAAGGTACATAAAAAATATATATAACTACTATATAGCTCTGATTTCTTGATGACAAAAACACGTATTTTCAATTTAAATTCCAACTTTGTATCTTATATATGCTAGATTTATTCAAGGGTATTAAAGCATGCATACAAAGTTCACATACCATATTCGGATCATTGAAATTCATAGCCATAGAAGCACTCTGATCATTTGCTGGAGTAGAAGCACCAAAATTTGAGGGAATACTTTGTCCAGTAAATTGTGATGGTATAGCAGCTTGGGCACCAGGAACAGCTCCAGGATACATATATGGCTGCACGTACATAAATTGGTTGGGTGGGTAAAACATATTTGGAGCTGCTGCTGCTGTGGGATCAGCTACTGTAGTTACATTAGTCTGACTATTTAAATCAACACCTGAAACATAAATATAATTAATGTAAGAAATAAAATAAGAATAATGTTGATAATAAATGAATTTATGTTGAATAGATTTCAGTGGCATTTTCTCTTCTTCAGCAAAAATATCAATAAAAGATTTAAATTTTAGGATATTCATAACTAAGTTGAAAATATTAGAAATTTTAGCTCAGTCTTTAAAGAATAAGGAATTTTAAGAAAATTAAGACAACTCCTACCCCTGTCACAGCTGAGTAAGCGAGTGATCTACACAACTTTTATTGAGAGTTTCCATGTTTCACAATGCACATTAGTTCAATTATAATACACTTAATTCACACACTAATGAGTATAGCAGTTTGCAAGGAGGAAGAGTATTGATAGAAGTGAAAATTCTCAACGCCTTGAATTTTTACAAGAAAATGTAGAAAATTCGAAATTAAACACATATCAAATTAAATTTTCATTTCTTACTTTTCGCATCAAGAAAGTTAAAAATACTTGGTATTATTCACGTTCATGCAGCCACTTTAAAACTTAACTGCAACTATATGTTGCTACATAGTGTATTTTGGGTTACAAGGAGTACTTTATTAAAATGTTTCTCACACAATTTTATAATAAATACAAGTAAATGTTTCCATCTTCAATGGCCGTGTATGAGAGAATAAAATATTTCATACAAATTTTAAAATTCATATCTTTTTCTTTAATTTGAGCATTTTTTACAGTATATTTGAGCAAAAATATATGTAGCTCAACATAGGGGGACCCCTAACTTAAATTTTTGGAAGAGAGAAAAACCCAATTTAGTGAATTAAATTCCAAATTTTACCAAATGATAAAGCATAAGTGTACGCATATACTCATATCTTATAAGAAAGCCTTCATGTATTTTAAAAAATCCGATATTACTATGTTGTATCCAAATTTGCCAATTGAGAAACAATTTTTGGAGATCACAGTGATCTCCTTTCAGGGCGCTCCAGAATTTATGAAAAGTTAAAGTAGCAAGCTGTAGTTCAGTACACAATGTTTTAATAGAAAATGAGTGATTTTTAATAGAAAATGAGTGACAATTTTTTAAAAAACGCGAAAAAGCTCAAGTTTTTCGTCAAAAACATGAAATATTCTGGGTATTTGATCAAAACCCCATGCAAGCTGGGCTTTTTCAAAAAAAAAAAAAAAAAACGAAAAACTCTTGTTTTTTTTTTACACCATGCAAAGGACCTGTTAAAACCTCCGAAATGCAGCTGTTTGAGTTATGGGAAGTTCTCACAGCCTGCTCATGTGTTTGGAAGTCAATGAAAACTATTAAGACATTTAGAGCCAACTGAATAGAACTATTTATAAAAAATACTGTATTTATAGCTAATACAAGACCTCTACTCAGTGCAAATCGGTGTTAGAAATAAAAAATCTACCTCAGGGCCAAACTAGGATAAGTTTAAAAATGGCATTTTTCAGGTTGTTAACTGCATTTCATGTAGAACCCTTTTCTGCATTAAGTCATGGTAAATTCTATTTAAAAATTCTTTCATAATACACCAAAAAAAACAGTGGGAGTCCCAACCTTTGTATGTACCAAACTTTTTTTGCTCTCATGCAAAGAAGTGACATTATGACTTACTTCAGTTTGGCTTTAAGGTACAGAAATATAGTACTTTGCAAATAAATATCTCATTTCAATGCTAAATTTCGAAACTAAAACTTAAGGGCTGAAAGAGACATCAAATGCTGGATCACATTAAATTGTTATATCCTTAATCACTCCCCATATGAAACATATCTTCACTTTTGACTTCTCATTGAGTTATATTATCCATTAAATTTTTCATGGAATTTTTTATTATAACGTCATTTACATTTGATTCACAAAAAAGCACCTATATTTTTTATTTTTGTCCCTAGAAAAAGCCCCCCCATTCCAGGTTGACAGTGTCCGCCAGATTTTAAGTTCCTATTTCTAGCACCTAACGAAATGAATAAATGAGACAAATCACATTAGTGTTAAGTTTCGGATGTTTAGGCAAAAAGTTGCATCAACTAGCTTCAACTTTGTGACAAAAAAAAATACATACCAGTGACAGTTGTTGCAGTAACATCAGTAACAGATTGAGCAGCAATTTTTGATGCTTTTGCTTTCTGCATTTGTTCTTTTTTCTGTAACAATTGGGTACGCCATTCTTGCCATTGTTTTTCATATCGAGCAAAAGCTTCTTTGTCTGGGTGATTGCTATTTTCTTTTTTCCAGGCATCAAACTGCTTTTCCCAATCTTTAAACTGACGTTCAAATTCTTCATCTTCTTTATCCATCTAAGAATGAAATATGGTAGGAAATAATTTTTATGAATACATGAAATTAACATTAATGCAAAACAAAAAATCAATGAAATTCAAACCATATGAGATAGTTATATTACAAAAAAGGAATATTCAAATCCATTCAAAACTCACTTAAAATAAATACAAAAAAGTTTTAGCTTTTGGCATTCATTTAAACTTTGAATTCAAATTATGTTTTTTGCAACAGGTTGCGTTTTTTCTTTGAAGAAATGAAATGGAATAGAATTGGAGGAGAGGAAAATGAAAAAAACTAGAAAAAAATGCTGGATATCAAAAAATTTACTAAAAAACAGTATAATTTTGACAAACTACAATTGAGAGTAAAATCAGAAAATTAATTTAAAATTTCATTGGTATTAATTAAATAATTAAAATATTTTAAAAATAATTCTTGAGGAGAAAAAAACTTGAAATAGATTAGGAAAAATTTTTCAAAACTTGTTTTTGCTATTCAGTTTTGGAAAAACAAATATGTATTCTAATTCTAGTGAAGAAATTTAATTGAATTTAATGAGTTTACTATTTAATGAACTTTTCATCATTGGTTACCTATAGTTTAATACGAGTTAAACTATGTTTCCATCTCATCTCAGAGCAACAATCAGACATTTAAGCCTCAGAACAGTAGTAAGATAGCTAGGCCAGTCATATTGTGGGGTCAGGAGGAGAAAATTGCCCCTCCCCTTCTGATTTATAGAAATGAATGCGTTTACAAATAAATGGTTGTTGCTTGGTTGTTTTTCGGCATAATTTGCATTGAATATGACCCTGTGACCCCTCGCCTACCCTGGAAAAATTCAAAATGGCAGGTCTGAACATAGCCTACTGTCACTGTGAGATGATGATGTTGTAAATACTAATTATAGTTTATTTCTCTATAAATTTACATTGCCTTTATAGAATAGATCTGGCATGACTTACCTGTTAAAAACTAACTGAAAGATAAGAATTCATTCTTAGTTCCACCCACTAGTGCATTGAGCATGTATGGGGGGGGGGGGGGGGTATAAAAGCCTTTACATGTTTTTAAAATATAATATCACCTCTGGCAATATATGTTAAAAAAGGGTTTTAGGAATTGACCTCCAATCCCTTCACGACGTCCCTGTTAAAACTTTTAAGCCAAAGCCAGTGACCTATTTATAGTTATTTACTCTCCCCTTAATTCTATAATAGTATTTACCAAAGAAGCCTTTTTCTGAGAGAGTAGGTTGAATGATGCAATGAATATTCTCAGTTAAAAAATAAAAATAGTAAAATTTTGGAAAATTTTCGTAAATAAAGTTAACTATTTTTGCCACTTTGGCAAAAACTGGCAAAAAGGTATTTTTACCGGGACGGTTTTTTCCACCTTTGGCAAAAACGAGCCAACCCTAGGTAGTAAGTAGTAAGTTATTAGTTATAGCTCAAAAATCACTTGGAAAAAATGTCCTGAAAAACTTGAGCAATAAATAAATCTGAGTAAAAAATCTAAGGGTTGAAAGATTGTGGAAAAATTCAAAAGTACAGTAACACCTTCTTATATCACGCTTAGGCGGGATATAATTGAGGTCATTAAAAATAGGTATCCATCCAAGATACAAGTAAATTATGCATGAACATACATTCGCATATTAGAACCCTCTTTTTAGTTAAAATTCATAAAGAAATTATATTTACCAAAATTATTGGCACACTGCATAAAAAGCCGTGAGAAAACTTGCGGCTATTTTGCTGTATGGTGAGCTTTTTCACTAATGAAGAGGCTCCATTGCAGCCTTAAAATAGTTGTATGCTGTATTTTCTTGAAAATAAATGCTTTATTTATATTGGTTTTTCTCTTCAATCATAGGAGTATTCCAATACCCTAATATTCCCCATAGACTTTCTAATCCCTTCGCTTTGCTTCAGGAAAATGCGAGTCCAGTTCATTCTTCCTTATGCAGAACAAATCTTTTCTGCACGAAAAGGGGCGTATGTTTTCTTCTATTGGGGCCAATATGAGACCTACCTGCTGTCTTTCACTCATTGTAAAAATCTTAGAACAAATACAAAAGGAAGTGGGGAGCAATTGAAATGATACGCAAGTTTGGGTGATAGGAATTGCTGCTATTTTTCCAGGGAATTTTGAATAGAAGAATTTGTTTTGTTCATTGCCAAAGGAAATGGAAGGAAAAACGAAACTTTTCTGAGAAATGCCATACATTTCCATAATTGGTTTTGAACTTAAAGCAAAGTTTTTTTTTTAAATGGGCTTTGATATTTTGGGAGACAAGAAAAGAGCGATATATCCGAATGAGCAATATAACGAGGGGCAACTGTACATTTTTAAAAATACAAAACAAAGTAGAAACCTAAAACAAACATCCACAGGAAAAAAATTTTAATAGTCAGGCTTGAGAAAAGTCATAACCAAAATCTCAATCAACATTGCTTGCATAAAATTTTAGCTTATGCAGCTCAAACAAAAATTAAAACTAAATGGAGAAATTTTGACTTTCACATTGGTCCCCCTCTCCCTTTCCAGTTTATAAAGTTTTTTATTTTCTCATTTAAAAGCATCTCTGTTATGAAAATAAGTAAAACATGAACATAAATAAAAAATATATATAAAAACATCTTGCAGAATGAACGAAATACGAGAAAGGAAAGAGCAAGAAGGACTTGTTCGCTGAAAGAAAACACCTGGAAACAGTCTTTTATAAAAGCCAATTGTGGGATGTCTGAGAAAAAGTCTAAGTACATTTACGAAGTGAAAAATAGCAAGACAACTAGTTAAATACTACGAAGCATTTAAAAGGAGAGGTAAAATCAAATTTTCAAAACAAAGTTGTAACATACATTGGAAAACAAAGGTGAATTTCAGATGAAAGTTTTTTTTTTTTTTGAAACAGCAAATTTTGAAGATGGCATCTTTTCTGCCCTTCAGAAATAGGTTCAAATGAAACCAAAGAGTATTTTAGAAAGTGAAAAGTATTTGACAAAGCAAAAATCAGAAAAAACAGAACGAGTTCTAAGAAAATACTAAACAACTGCACACATAACATCAAGTCAAGCGACAAAATAAGTAGGAAATTAAAATAGGAAATTATTTGACCTGGGATGTGCCAGATTCGGCTACACTGGTACTTGACTGAACATTTGGTTTTAAAGTTGGATCTGTTGTGACAGCCGTTGTATTTACAGAAGCAGCAGTAGTAGCAGTTGAATAAGGCCATGTTGCAGCAGCAGCAGGCTGCTGAAGAGTTTTCCATTGCTCTGCTTGTTCTTTTAACTTATTTAACTTCTCTAACTCAGAATTATCTTTTGCAACAAGCTAAAACAGAATAAATCATCTTAATAAATGCTACAACCAATTGAACGAATTAGAATAAGAAAATAAATTAAAACGTAAATACATTGTACAGTAACGTATCAATTCTGAAATGTACAGTAAAAACTGCATTGGTTATATCACTAAATTACTTTGAAAATCAATTGAATAAATGCTGTAAAAAAACTACTTTTATGCAGAAAGAGAAGGGGGGGGGGGGGAAATAATTGCATGAGAATTTGTAAACAACTATAAAAAAGTCACTCCCATCATATTTAAAGAAGTTCAGAAGATTTAACCAAAAATAATGAAAAGAAAACATATATTAAAATATCCAAACATGCAACTTAATCCCAGAAATCATGCACAAATGAAAAACTTAAAACCTAATACAAAATACAAATTTCCAGAATAAAATGTACAAGAACACAAAATTTTTATACTTGTGCAGAAAAACATAGAACACAAGTTTTGAAATTTGCTTGGATCAACAAAGTTCTAAGTGAAGTTCTGAGTAATAAACAGCAAAATATTACTTATATTTTTTTTTAAACCAAAGTATCAGCAAAATAAATACTATAAACTTTCTATCCACATCTACAATCAAAAATTATTGAAAGTATGAGAATAAAAAAATGTATCAATGTTTTATAAGTAAAAGATAAAGTTATTTTTTGAAAATTACTAGTTTTTAATTCAAGTTAAGATCAACTTCTCTAAGTTGTATATTATTATTATACTTACTTTTAATATTACAGAAATTATGTCTTAGTTTCAGTTTTTAAAACTGTTCGACTAAAGAGAACAGCAATTTAAAATTCAAAATTTCGTTTTTAAGATTCATAATAAATTTTCATTTGAATGAAATTATCAATAAAAAATTACACCTATCAAATTTAAGAAAAATTAAATTTTACATGAAGGTAAGAAAATAGGAATGATTCTTTTAAATTTTTAAATCATAATGTATAGAATCAGCTTACAATTGATATTATTATTTAGTAAGTGTCCCAGAAAAAACTTCTGCCAAAAGTTGTAAAGCATTTTATAACAAATTTATATTTTTCATCAAAAACAATTGGAAATGTACGAGAGATTCCCTAAGTTCTTATGCGAATGATACAATGCATATTAAAAAAAATGTATTATTGCATACACTTTTTAATTACTTTTTCTAACAAAAAAGAGTTACATTGTACGTGTTTTAATATTTCTTTTCTTGCAAACTGAGTATTATGTTTAGCATTATAACAATTAGTTTTGCTCCTATTAATTTATTTGGAAACTTAAATCATAATGTTTTTGAATATTATATACTTAATGGTACATATTCAAACAGGTCATTAATACCTGTGTAATCCCTAAAAATTTTTTATATTTTAATAAATTTTGCGACTAGCGGTCACCACTCGCAAGTAGCGACTAAAAAATTTTTTTTGGCGACTGCAAGATGTTATGTTGGTCATCAAATGGACAAAGTACTTTTTTTTCTGAACAAAAATACTAACTTTTGTTGCATTGTGCCAATTATGAAAAGAAAATTACCATTAGCATCGTAACTGGCAGCCAATGTCAACTTGGAGAGAAAATCAACCTGCTATACAAAACATCTAAATATACATTTTGTCTCAAACTTTATGCTTTAACATATCATCAACTATTACCTTGAAATTCAGTCGACTTTTTTTTATTTTACCTATTTAATCATATTAATTCCTTCTTTTTTAAATTTTCATACACCTAAAATGCTATGTTAGGTTTAAAAAGATAAACTGGTAAAGGTTTACCCTTTCGGGCGCCTGCCATTAAATGCTTAGAAATATAATGAAAAAACACTATGAGTGAGTTTAATTGATTATGTAGATATATTTTTCGGTCAAAAAAAAAATTTATGAATTCTTTTCGCAGTGTGTGATGCCCCTCTTTGTTCCTACAGCCCCCTTTGGGCAGGAAAAAATGTGCTCATACACTCAAAAATGAATTTAAATATCTCACAAAAACATGATTAAATACCTAAGAAAGAAAAATTCTCTCTCTTTTTGCACAAAATAAAAAATTTAAAATTCAACAAAAATTCCCATTTTTTAAATTTGTTCTGATTGAAAATAGTTGTGATTTGAATAAGAAATTGAGACAGCAGAAAAAGCCATCTCTGTACTGCTGATATCCAGGACAATTTAAGAGAACAAAACGATACTTCTGGAGCATATTTTTTATTTTTTTGAAGTTGGTGTCCTCTTTTGTGAACACCACGCCAGAAAGGATTAAATCATTGGGAGTTTTTACTTGAATCAACTCAAATAAATGTAACTGATCAGAAAAAGTGCAAGTGAAATGACTAATTGACTACTATGCAAGTCCTTATAATTATAAGGTATATGAAATATTAGAAGCCTTGAAAATAATGGTAAAAACAAAATTAACAAGCTTTAGAGATGTGGATGTCGATCGGATTGCGAAATAAGTGAAAAATCAGATGTGATGCACAAAAAGCATCTAAAAAGTGCAAATTTTACTCCTAATCCATAAAAGTTGAAAAGTACGAGATTTGCACACATGCGTAGTTGCTTCACATGTTACGAAACAGTAGGCAATACTAATATAATAACAGAATAAAACTTCAAAGAAACTAGTGCTATCAATGCAACAAGACTCAAAAGCCACCCAGCTGAAAAAGATTTTCCTCCCCAAGGAATTAACTATAATCTATTTTTTTATGTACTTATAAAATTTATTTATAATTTTTAAAAAGTATTTTAAGAGGTAAAAAAATGATTACTGGTAGGAAGACTAATTTTTAATCATACATATGCTATTAAATATTCTTTCATTTCCCCTTTCATTCCCAAATATGTGCACTCTGCACGGATTAAATGTTGATCAAAGAATGAAATTTAAATATACGCGGTTAACAAGAAAGTAATCAGTCTTGAGACAACCATTGTAGAAGACCATGGCAATAAAAGGGCTAGAGGTTAAAAAGATTAATTCATTTTAAGCAAGTAAAAGGTCATTCAAAATAATACAAATATTAAACTTATTATCATTAACCAAAACTTAATTTTGAAACATTTTTTACAGAGTAGAATTTCAGTTTCAACCAACACAATTACACAGTAACGTAATTTTGTGTAAATTAAATTTAAACTTGATCTTTCAAGTATTTAGAAAGATAATACTTAATTTTTAAAACAATACAAAATTTTTTGTCCATAGTATTTCCCATTTCCTCAAAGTGTTAACATGTTAAGTTGGTGAACCAAGATAATTTCGACAGCAGAGAACCAATTATATGGAATGCTCGAAACCACCTCCTCTATACTGGATAATTGAATTTCCCAGGGTTCTAGATCGCTAAACGACGCTATTTACCAATTCTTTATGAAGTCCCACCCCACAATAAATAATATTTATCTTAAAATAGGAAGAAAAATTTAAGAATGCTAATTAAAATTCAAAATATTTAAAAAAAACTAGTTAAAAGCCTAAAAATGTAAAATATTCAGAAGACCCTTAAAAAAGGAAAGAGTTCTCTTCACACAGTATCTGATATAAACATTTAAAAAAGAATTACAATGAAATGTAAGACAATGTACTGTACTACACAGGCCGGGGGGTCGGGGTGGGGGTCAATTGCCCCATATCCCAAAAGCAATATGGAAAAACATTAAAAAAATAGCTTTAAAAAAAAGATCATGTTTATTTTTAACATTTTCACAACATATTCTTGTCATTTTGTGAAGACAATTGAATAACAAATTACGCATTTCTACTTTATACAGGGATGAAAACAGCTCAATGTCAAAAGAGAGGAAAAATTGCACAGTTTAAACTTCGGATAGATTTTTTTTTCCATATTATGCAAGTCAGATTATTCATGTCATTAATTAAGTCATGAAATTAGTCATGCAAGATTTCCTCTAAATTTGCTCTGTGAGATCGAAAGTAAATATTTAAAAAACTCTTTAATTGCTCATTCATAATTTATTTTTAAGACATTCACAACAATGTAGGAAAAAAAGGGGGGGGGTTGCAATTTTTGAGGAATTAGACACATTGTATCTCAAGAAATAAATTCTAATCAATATTGCATTGTCTTTAGTTACTTTAATAAATTTTAAATTTATTAAAATATTTTTTCCCAAAATAATTTTCCTAATTTTTTGATAAAGATCTCAAATATTTTGGCTGAACTTTCTTAATTTCTACCTCCTACAATTTAAACTTTTGCTTTGGGCAGCATGTCAAAATAGAGTACGTAGTTCGCCAATACTTGCAGGTCAGCCTTGAGATTTCAATCCTGCTGCATCCTAAAAACATTTCCATTATTTTGGAAGTTGGAAATAACTTCAACCTCTACTACTTAAAATCAACTTATTTTAAGCTTCATTTCAAAAATGAGCGTATTTTATTTTTTTCTAAACTTGATGCAACAAAATTTTTTGATCGCGAAAAGAACGAAAAAATACAAAAAGCGGAAAATCGCGGATCCGCGGAAGATTTTCATCCCTGTTTATAAATAGAAAATAGACAACTTATGGTATAAAATCAATATTTTTCTAAGATTCTTTAGCACAAATCGGTTTTACTTTTCTTACATACTGGCCGTTTATATAAAAAAAAAAACAGGAGAAAAATTTGGGTTTTTTGCATGAAATTTCATTTAGTTCAGCATTAAAACGTAATAGCATTTGAAAACTGCCACTCAAAATGATCAGAATTTTATTTAAACATTGCTGAATCGTGGCTTTAATGAATAATTTTATTTACGAGCCTTTTAACAACTCTTACTAATAATCGAAAACGAAAGAAAAAAGTATTTCCAACAAAGATAGCATTTTTCGTAGCATTGCCAGCATGCAAAGGGAAAATACTTCTTGTTATTGAATTTAAAAAATTTCAAATTGGTATTTAATCTGGAAATAGGGAGCTATCATAATAATTACTGACATGATTGCTGAAATTGTTGTTGATTAAGTTGAAAAATAACAAATAGACATGTCTCCGATTTGGAGTAATTTTTAAATTTCATCCCTTTTTGTCGCACTTGATCTTTAGAAAGCTTGTAGTAGTCTTAAAAATAATTTTAGCCTAATCATTTTACAAACCAGAGGAAAATCACAGTTGAGCTAGAAATTGGAAGACAGCCGGGAAAAAAAGTGGAAACATCCTGCGAAAAACGGCCGCTCCAACAGATATGTTTTCCATATTTATTTAAGTCTGCTTTCTGAGGACCATTTCTCACTGTATTCACTGCTAAAGCAAAGTATTTTCAAGTTAATTTGGATAAAGTAGGGAAGTTAGTTGCAAAAATTTAGTTGAGAAGGATTTCTTTCAAGAACTAATTTTTTAATCATTGAAAGAAAGATTTGCCAATATTAATGTTACCTGCATTGCACAAACTTTTTAAGAAAATTTTTATACAATAGTTTACCTCCGACGTTTATTTCTGCAGATGCGAAAAGATTAATCAAAATAATTGATACCTTCACCAATATGTCTTAAAAGTATATGGTGTTACTGAGCCAGAAATAAAACCTCAAGAACCACATAAAATATAAAAATTACTGCGAAACTAACTTATAGTAATGATTTAATAAACAATGGCACAATTCATTTTCAGATAAAGTTACTGCGTACAGAAAATTATAAAGATGAATTGTT
This sequence comes from Uloborus plumipes, assembly GCA_038373865.1. Lineage (NCBI taxonomy): Eukaryota > Metazoa > Arthropoda > Arachnida > Araneae > Uloboridae > Uloborus > Uloborus plumipes. Next base: position 16,074 of record JAXGGA010000711.1, on the reverse strand, counting down.
AATAAGATAAGGATTTTACAAAAAATAGAGATTTTACAAAAAAAAAAAAAAAAAGAATTCAGCTCTAAAAATGAAAAAATAAATAGTGAAACATACTGATCTTTAGACCGATATTAGGCCGAAACTAAAGCAGAATATTAAGCAACAGGCAAAATTGATGTGTTGCATCGCCTAATTACACCATTCTACTTTGAATTTTACCCCTTGATTTGCATTTTGCCATGAAGAGTTAGATTTTTATGGACAGGTAAAACATATCAAGAGTGTAAATAAGAAAAAGTACATTTTTTCAACTGAAAAACGAATCTAACAAAGTTACAAACTATAATTAGAGTTCAATGGAATTTCCTTGATTTACTAAGTAAGAGCTATCTCTATAAAGCTCAACATTAAGAGATTTTTTTAAGTTAAAGAACCATATACACATATTCACTTCATACTACCATTCAATGTTATTGCAAAATGCATTAAAATGAACTTAATTGCTCCAGATGATACCCCTTGCCAAGGCAAATTCAGTGCAGGAAAAATAGCCTCCAACTTCACCTGCGAGCTACGTGCTATTTTGGAGGCACTTAATATGTATAGGACCCTTCCCACTACTAAACAGGCCCAGGGGGTAGTGATTTTCTGTGACTCTAAGGCCGCCCTCCAGGCAATTTCAAAGGGGCACTCTTCTATCGCCCATGAAATCATCTCAGCTCTTCAGGAGATCCAGGCTATGAACAAGACCTGTACGCTTCAGTCGATACCTGCACATGTCAAAATTGCAGGCAACGAATATGCTGATAAATTAGCCAAGGAGTCCAGAGAACTTAATACTAACAACAACAGCGTCTATCTCCAAGATGCAAACGCAATAGCGAAATCTAAACTTAGAGATAAATCAATCCAAGTGAAACACCAGCTCTGTGAAATAAATACAAGTCGACCAATAACAAAAACTATAACCAGGCTGAGAACCGGCCATCACAGGGGCATGAAGATTGATCGAGAGGGTAGAAGGGTGTATAGAAACTGTTGCAATTGCCCAGATACACAGCTTACACCTTGTCATATCTTTGAGTGTGCAGCAATAAGTGCGAACCTGAGAGAAATTGGTGTATTGCCGTCACTTGTTGACCTTTATGACGATAACATCCAACAAATCGCAAAAGCAGTTATAAGGATCCATGGAGTTATTTAGTTCGGCTAAGTCATAGACACGACAAAAAAAAAAAAAAAAAAATTAAAATGAACATCTATAATGTTGCATAAATTTGCAGCAAGATTTTACAGAAGAAACTCCTAAATGAAGAATACAACACTCACACATATTATTTGCAATTCTGGTATACCGAACACCAGTATTTCTAGCTATTTAGCAATTTTATAATACCGGAATTTGTTGAGGTAAAATATCTATTTTTGGTATTAGCTGGAAAGAATAAATACATTAATTAAAGGTTTAAGTTTATTTTATCAATATCCATTGGTATTTTATGTGTACACAGCTTTTTCGATGAGACGGTACCAAAATCAATCTATTGATATAAAAATTAAGCTTCAAAAGCAGGAATTGGTAGAAGATCAATGGATAAATTATCGGGAAGATAACAAAATGGTATTTTCATCACTAAACTGTTTGATGAATAGTTTCTTTCATGCATTTATGTGTACTGTCTGTTTGCGTATTATGCGCCTGGCAGCTACGAAAGCTTCCATTTGAAAAAGGGGAGATAGGTTTAGGATGCGCACTTCCCAATGCCTTCAGTTTTTATTTGCTTGCTACTTCCTCGTTACATTTCCCCCCTATTTCGAGAGAGTCAGAATAGACTTCGCGCGTGCGCAGATTCGATGGAGGTTTCGCGACAAAATGTTAGACAGTATAACGTTTTTATTTTTAAACAAAATGGATCATTCTCCAGTCCTTTTGTAAAAAAAAATTTCAAGAATAAAAAAGAATGCATTTGTGCTATGAATAATTTGTTCTGACAATTAAATGCAGAAAAATATTCAATTCAACTGTACTGAGTTTTGAGAAAAACCTTTTCTTATTTGTATGAAGAAAGCTAATTTGTTGTAACCGGTATTGTTATCAGGGTTGCGGAGTCGGAGTCGGACTGATTTTGGACCAAAGGAGTCGGAGTCGTTGAAAAACATGTCGACTCCGACTCCGACCACCTCCGATTTGAATGACATTATATGGAGGTGAAAACATATCTTTGAAACTAACAGATACAAATTTTCAGCGTCCAATATCCAAATCCTAAGCACCTAGGATCGTTAAAAAGGGCTTCAAATGGCAGGTCTGCTTTGTGAAACGAATTGCTATGCAAGTGAAGAAAAAATATTTGCATCAAAAATGCAACGTGTTAAAATAAAATTCTGGCCATTTAACAAGAAAAGGATTAGTTTTGTATGGAGCCAAATGACAAGAGCGGCGCTTGTCTTTTTCTCTGGAGAAAATGGACTTTTGGGAGAACACAGTGACCTCCGAGAATTGAGGTAAATGTGGCGAAATTACCTGCGAAAATTCTTGAGAAAATCGAACTTTTTGAGAGGTCACAATGACCTCCCTTGACCTCCGAATGGGACACCCCAGCTTGCTTCCCCCCCCCCTAAAGTGAGTCCTGGCTACGACCATGAATAAAAATGAAACTTTTGAAAATGGGCTTAATATTTCAACCTTTGTTTGGGGTTTTTCCCTTTTCACATTTGGGTGAAAAAGAATAAATAATAAAAAAAAAGCAGGAGTCGGGAGTCGGAGTCGGAAGTTTTAAAATCCCGGAGTCGGAGTCGACCATTTTTCCTCCGACTCCGCAGCCCTGATTGTTATGCTGTCTTGTCTCACTATATAATTGTACACTTAACGAAATAATATTTATGTAATTATATAGAGCATTTAAAATTAGCAAAAGGAAAGATATAATCAACTGGAATGTTTTTCAAATATTTATACTACTAGTAAAGAATTTTAAAAAGAAAGCTAAAACAAATAAGAGAAACTAACAAGATTAACTTTAGTTCAGCTCATTGTAAATTTAAAACTAAAGAGTTGAAAAACGAACACAGACACATCCTGATAAAGAGGAAATTGTTGATACGTTTATATAGGAAAACAGTCATCTCGAAGAGAAATAACTAGCTTTTTTTTTTCAAAATACTAAATGTGATACAAAAGAAACTGCACAAAATTTGTGCACTAAAACGAATTCCTGGCGTAGTGACAATTAAATAGATTAATTTACAAAAATTATGGATTTGTTACTAATAAGGTATTAAAAAGTTTTATTTATTTTGTTTAAGTACTTATAAAAAAAAAGAATCTTTTATTGTCTAATCTTTTATCGTAAAGCCTTCCTCGCATCTCCACATGCCTGAGGTCTCTGGATTTCCTCAAAATAGGTTAGAAATGCGAAGTAACATTCAACAGGAAGTAAGAAGCGAAAGCACCGGCAAGTATGTCTCCTTATCCTATCACCCCTTTTTCAAATGGAAGCGATTGTGACTGCCAGGCGCGCAATACACAGCTAGACAGTACTCGAATTAATTTTTATAACGTGAATTGTAAGTACAGTCGAACCTCCATATATCGAAGTAGCAAATTGTCGGAAAAAAATTCGATATATAGAAATTTCGATACATAGAAAGGACCTCAGTTTTTTGAAAATTACTCCGGAAACATTGAAATTAAAGCAAAATTTCACACATGAAACTCCATTACTAATATATACGCTAATCATATTTGATGAAAGTTAAGAATTAAAAATGAACTAATATGAAAAATTTAATGAATATTATACATACGTTTTTGAACGTTTTCTTTTCGGTTCAATATTTTGATATGATTTCATCACAGCATCTCGGTTTTTTATGATAGTTGATAGTGTGCTTGCAGGAATACCAAATTTTGAAGAAATGTCTTTCTTTTTCATACCACTATCTACGTCCTTTAACAAATCCACTTTATCTGCAACACTAAGGCATTTTCTTTTTGACATTGTAAATCGAGAGGGAAAACAAAATCAAATTGAATTGGCACAGCACTAGTTAAAACAATTTTCGCTGAAACTAATCATGGAGAGAGGAATCACCACCAAACAAAAGGGGTAGATAAAAACTGGGTTTGCTACAGGACAGGTTGCATCCAAAATTCGAAAACGACGGGGGAAGGGATAATCCGGGAATTCCAGAATGGACAAACAACGTGTTTGTCCACTCCAGGGGTCCACACTTTATCTACAGCTGACAGTGGGGTTTGCAGTGACCTTTTCTGACCTTCCCTTTTCTCCTGACTTTCATCTTTCGTGAGGTAAAATGTCTAAAAGCGGAATAAAATCTCCAATTACGCTTCCAAAAAAATTCGATATATGGAGATTTTTTCGATATATAGAAACAGTTTTTCTATGTAATGAACATGTGAATTTGCTAGAAGTTCGATATATGGAAGTTCGATATATGGAGGTTCGACTGTACTTGTAAATAAGCTTTACAGAAACACTTTAAGGGTACCTCATTAAGTTGACAACTGCTTCGCCATATTTTCGTGTTCCTTTGGGATGTCAAGTTATTATGAGGTTCCACTGTATAATCATCATAATAATAAAGCAAATTGACAAATAAACAACGTTCAACGTAAAAAATGTCAGCTTGTGAAGACTTTTAGTCGAATATCTTTATATTGACAAACTCAGCATCTTTTTGCATTGAAATCAGAAACTTCAAACAACACCGCAACATGTATCCATAATTTTTTTCTCAATTTGTGCTTTATTAAATTATAGATCATACGTTTATCACAGCGTTAAGATTATTGATAGTATTGTTTCGAAGCACAGCGCAACTTCTTTCCAAAACACTGTACGGTTCATCGAGAATTAGTATAATATAACACACTATGTTCAGTGAACTTAAATGTAACAAACATTTCATAAAGGGAATTTATTTAGAACTGAAGAAAAAAAAAAAAGATGAGAACAAAGCACTTGAAATTTCTCCCCACTGCTCCACTCGGAAAAAAATGTTGCTCTCATCCTTCTCCCCAAACCATAAACAAAAATCTGCAGATTCTAAACACTTGGTACATTTGAGTTACAGCCTATCAGCTGATTGCGTTCGTGTGAATGAGTAAATCGGAAGTGACTGCTAGTAATATATACCATGCTTTAACCTTTTGGATCCGTGCTGTTCATATAGAAATTTTTCTTTCAACCCAGATAGTACGACAGTTTAACCACAGATTTCTTTTCCATTGAAAAGAGAAGGTATAAATTGTCGTACCAGACATATTTAACCTTGAAAAAATCCCCGGCTCCAAAGGGTTCGAGTGAAAATTTCAACCCTGTCCTCTAAACTAGAAGAGACTTATGGTACAACATGTGTACCGCCCGGTTCCTAGAACTATAAATATAACTTAGGTCTTGATAATTGAGGCCTATTATTGAGAGTGTTTGTTACATAAAGAAACACTAAAAAGGAGTAAATATAACTGCCATTTAGTAGAGTCTGATCTAACCAATGCCACTCTGCAGGTAACAACTCATTAGCCACGAAGACTTCCATTTTCATTAAACTTCGCCAAAAGAAAAAAAAAACATTTCCAAGTTCAGATCTCAACTTATAAGAAATGAACTAAGAAGTAGTTGAAAGAATTATTTTTTTTTTTTTTTTGCAAAAATAGCTTTGCAAAACCTTTTGCCAGACAATAAATAAAATCTCATTTCCATAAGCACAATGATTCATAGGTGTTTCTTGGTTGTTACGGATTATCACAATTTTAGTTGGAAGAAACATTTTTCACCAAAAAAGCAAAAAATAGTTTTCTTACATTGTCACCTGACAATCGGACAAAAGCATGTCTTATGTTAGCAGCCGAGAAGAAAACCTCTCTACATCCAATATCTGCTCTAAAGTATGATTCTAGTGGGTTTTTTTAATCTAACATTTTTTGACATTTGCTTGTGCATTGGTTCTTTTTAACTGCTTTGATAGTGGGGGAAAATATAGATTTAGGGGTTGATTGTAAGGTAAAATTCGAAAATAGCATAAAAAAAGCTTGTAAATAGTTCTTTTTCTCTTCAATATATTTTCATAATGAAATTTAAAAAGTACTTCAAAAATCTGTACAGAATAAACTTCCTGTGCAGTAGAATCTATATTCGTATATTATGTACCCGAGAATCCTACGAATTGGCAGCTATGACAAAGTATTTGTCCCGACAAAATGATACATTGTTATTTCTCTACATGCAATGCCGAAAAGGCTAAGGGTACACTGCTACTCTACGAGTGCCGAATGTAAAATAACCGAGACTCTCGTAAATTTAAACTTCCTCCGTCCCAACTAGTTGCTACATTTGGATACTTTTGCACTAATTACTAATACTAATAAATTTATGATTTTGTTCGTACATTTTTTAGTGATTTCAAGGAGTCATGCTGTTGATTAATAACGCTTGATAATCAAGATTTCTTTCCTTCCCTCCTTAAATCACTAACAAATTGGTTCCAAAAATCCAGATTTGCAGTCTTAAGACGAGCCTCATTTTGTAAGGTATCATTTTGTATCTCTCTCTACCAGTGCATTAGAAAGCTTAATTTGCTTTCCAACGAAGCCATGATTTACGCACTAGAAGATAGCTTTATATGATTACTAGTGGAAGAGTGCTTACAAAATGGGGCTTAGCTCACGAGCCCTGGATTTTAGACGCAATTTGGTGCTGATTAAAGAAGAAAGGGAGAAAATGCTTGGTAAGCATAGGTTATTGATTAGTAGCATTGCACCCTGAAATCTCAGAAAAATGTTAACCAAAAAATCATTAACTTAGAAGCCTCAATATTTAGCAAAAAAGTATTTAAATATAGCAGCTAATTTGGGACAAAATTTTCAACATAAATGTAACGACTAATTTGGGATGGAGGGAGTGTAAAATTTTTATTCCCTAACTTGGAAACAGCAATTTTTTAATCAGTATAAGGACATATCTACTTACCGAAGGAAGCTTGTTGCAAGAAACTTTTCATCTCTGAAATCTCTTCAACTCATGAGTATTCTATTACTATCCTTTGTATGAAAAAAAAGTGATGAGATGTTGGTATCTCAGGTCATGAGAAAGTCTAAAAACATCAATATTTGAAGCTTTGAAAAACGAGTAAATCCGAAATTATCTAAATGCATTCATTTTATGTAAATAAAAAAAATCAGAAAGTTCTAGGGTTATAGGTCACATACACTACACGTAATTCTTGTCAACCTGTAAGAGTAAAATTTACTCCTCTAATTTTTTAAGTATCCTGTAATAATTGAATAATAGACGGCTTAGATTGGTCTCTCACTCCCCCCCCCCTCCAATCAAGAATGAAATTTTGTTTCAAATTGAATTTGTTGAAGTAAAGCCTTCCACAATTAGAACTTTTTAAAATTGCTTAGTATTTCCAAAGCCTATTATAAAAATGTATATTTTTTTATTACTAAAGCTATCATTTAGGATTGGACAACATATTGATTCAAAGCCAGCACTGCCGATCTGAATCATGTATTTAAACTGAAAAGAAATTTAGAACTCCCATTTTAATTGAATCACTGCTCACACGTGCAATCATGAAATTGACACAGCCATGAACCATACACACATGTCTAATACTGCTTTCTGTTACCTACAAATGTTTTGAAATCAGGCAAAAATATAGAAGAGGAATCTATTTTTAATCACCATATTATTTAGGTTCTCTTAATACAGGCAAAGATAAGTTAAAATATTGTCTGGTTCTAATGAGTTGACTTTCGATGGTCCATAACTTTAAAACTATTTCTATTTTTCAGTATAGCTACATGAAGAAAACTCCCACCCTTGACTTTTGGATGCAAATGTATTGAATTTTTTATCAGCATACTTTTTCTGTAGCTCTTTTCCTTAAACATGGCTGGAAGGACCTAGGGTCGGTATAAAAAGTTTTATTTTTTCTTTAAACTTAATTTCTAAGCTCTGCATTTTTTTAAAAATCCTTTTCACAATTGAAAAGATACATCTCACTACGGAACCACACAATAGTGTAAAAATGAAAAAAAATAATAATAAGTACAATCGAAAAAGCATTGCAAAATATATTTCAAGACGCATGCATTTTTGCCCTGTTGTCCTCACAATCAAAATTTTAGAAAAGTCAAAAAATTCAGCAAGTTTCAGTGAATGAAAGAAATTTTTCACATGATTTGTAGATGGATTCAGACAGTGAAAGTACATGATCAATTTCTCAATGTCACAAAATTTAACGTTTTGCTAAAAATTTAGACAATCTTTAAGACCCAATATATTTCAATAATGGGCAGACAAGGACAAATAACTTTTGCATCAAAAATATGTCTCAAGATGCTCTTATAATTGTTACATATTTCAACTTTTTTCATTATTACTCCAGTCGTGTGGTTCCTTGGTAAGACTAACTGTAGGTAAATAGATGTCAATTAGATGAAACGTAAACACTGTATAATATTTTTGTTCTGCATAAAATTATAAAAACTTGCCTGCTTTTTGATGATTATGTAATTAGAGATAAGTAAGAAGGCTAATTTTAAGCCATATAACAGATGATATAAGTGTTACCTTGCTGTTATCATCTGTTACCTTATTTAAGTGCCCTACTATCTTTTATAGCAGCCTACAACATTTGCTAAAACTCATACGTACCACTCCTGATGCTTTCACACTACAGAGTCAACTGTTTTGTTCCTTAAGCTGCATTCCCACACTCAGTGCGAGCATGATATCAGTAAGAGGAACACTTACTTGTACGCATGACCTGAGAAAGCAAGCAGCCATATACGTGGTACCATTTTTCAGTTCTGATGGCAAAATTATCATTTAAAGATTTTTTTAAGAAGCATGTTTCGTACTTCAATTGAAAGTTTAATTTTAAAAACTTTTAACTGAAGCACAGAAATATGTCTGCTGCGCACTCCCTTCCTTCCTTTGAAAAGCTGAACCCATGGATGGCTGAGCAGATTGCTGTGGCTCAAATTGTGCATACTAGTTTAGACAAAATTGCTTAGTTTTTAGGAATTTCTTATGCACTAAGGAATGCTAATAATTTCCATGACACTCTGGAACCGTAAGGAAAAGAATGCCCTTTTAACATGTACCCTGCTCTGCAACCATTTAATTAAAATAAACAATAGTGAATCCACAAACATTTCATCAACACTGTCAATTAATCGCTCAGTACATTTGAAGGTAAAACATTCACTTAGCCTATCAGTTTCAATTGATGTTTTGATATGAGAGATTTTTTTTTAATTATTTGCAGAGAAAGTGGCCAATAAGCTAAAAGGCTCTACTAGCCATTAGCTAAATTATCTGAAAATTGAAAGTTTCAAGTCTACTTGAAGGTTCACGGGAAAGCGTAATGTTGCGAATATAATACTTTTTATACCGATGGTTAAGGACATTCAGCCATTTCTTGATTCTCTCTTACCTACAAGTTTTATGGTTGCTGTTCATCAACTTCCTCTGCGATGTTGCTGGACGATCCATGATGCGCTGCCTAGCTCCCAATATTCGAATCCCTTTGATGCTTAAAGCTTGTAGTGCATCCAGCTTTCAAGTGAAGCCATCCCTACAAGACAGCATTATGTGTGCATCAGGCATTTTTAGACATTAACCCTATGGACCCTTCCAGCAGTAAAAAAAGCTAACTTTCCATCACCTCTATACGATTCCAATTAAAGAACGGAAAAATGTTTTAATTATAACAAATCGCATTTTCTGATCAGATTTCGTTGCATCGTGACAATGTTAAAGCACTTCTACACCAGCACATTTTTTGATGAAATGAATTTAGATTCCAATCATACAGAAATGAACATTTCCAGAAATTAGATTAAGAGGAAATCCACCAACTACTATACAGGAGATGATTCTAACAGCAAATCATCTGCTGTATAGCAGAGGAAGCAAGCCAGGACCCTTGTTTCGGTTTGTGCCCCCTACACATGCACATTTTTGTGGGCAGCAATTCACCTTTGTTTTTTTCATCGAAACTGTATGCAAATACTTGCAGGTTGATGTATAAAGGCAGCAGTTTCAATATTTTTCTCAGCTCTGAAAAATAGGAGATTCAACAATAGATCACCAATTTATTATAAAAAAATTACTAGTCCTTGCTACACTTCAATCAGAGTTGGTAAAAAAATAAAAAATAAAATAAAACAAAACTTTTTCTTGACTGAATTAGGGGGAAAAAAGCGGGGGAGGGGGGATTTTTTCTTTTTTAAACCTGGTTTAAATAACATTTATACATTTCATTACATGAGAAAATTGTGTTAGAGCCATTTTATACCTACAAAGTGCCTGTACTTCATTTAGTAATTTTTTTCACTCCATTTAAAGAAACTCTGGATTTTTATGACATTGTATTTAAAACCGATACTTATCTAATAAAGAAATTAAATTCAGCTATAAGATGTTGTGCATAAAAACAGACAATTGTCAGGGGTCTGGCCAGAGGAAATTCGGGTCCGTTAACGGACCCTTCACAAAAATACGATCAAGCAAAACGGACCTTTCACAAAAATACTATGGAGCAAAACGGACCCTTCACAAAAATACAATCAAGCAAAACGGACCCTTCACAAAATGCTGATCAAACAAACGTACATTTCATACATTATTCATTCAAAAAGCAAATTTGAAATCAAAATAATCCCATAGCATATTTCTGTGTAAAAGCCCAGAACTTTTGGGCCTTTTCTGAAGTTAAAGAAAGGAATCGCTGATCCGCCAACTTCGCAAAAAAAAAAAAAAAAAAGTCGGCACTTCCTGCTGCCTGGCCCTGTGATGCTCCGGCAAGCAAAAAATCTTTAATGTAAAATGTAGCACTTTTTGCTGGTTTCTTTTAAAGAAATTAACAACTCAAAAAAGGTAGTTGTTTTGCTTTAATGGTTCTGCTTGTTTGTTTTATCATATGCAAATCAAAGTGGCTTGCTGCGATATTGCTGTTATAGATTTCTCTGGAAGTGCAGAGTCAGGATTTTTCTCCCTGCTATGGACTTAAACATAAAGGAAATAATAATAATAGCAATTATCAGCGGAATGAACTGAGAACTGCAAACAGATACCTAGGGTTGGAGAAAAAATGGGATTGCTTCTGGGGAGAGCGATCAGCTATTTAAAATTAAAATTGTCTCCATCTGAGGTCTTTGGTGCGATGTTTTGACCTTATTTTGGCAGAAAATTATCTGTTTTTTTTTTATTTCATTTATTTATTATTCTTTTTTTAATGCTTATAAGGGTGGTGTTTTAGTTATATTCAGGAATTAATATATTTTTGCGTCTGTTAATATTGTAAGTCTGGCATTGTTTGTTTTGCTATGTTTCCCTACCGTATTTTTTCCTCCGAATTTTTGGCGAATATGTCGGTGATTATTAATGACATTCATCATATAAACCTGATGAAATGCAGCTCTAAAATTTTTGACTTTAATAAATTATTAAAAATCGTATTTATATTTCTGATGCTTTCATTTTGTAAGAAGCGATCTCTGCATCCGATATGAAAATCGAATTTTACTTACTTTTCAAGCTAATTACTCTTTATTAGGAGGCAAATAAATGAAAATTCTCTTTATTTTTTGCTCAGATCATTATTTTAAATTTTTTAAAGCAAGATTAACTGTTCTTTTATGAGTCTAAATGTTAAACGATCGTTCCATTTTATTTTTGCATTAATTGTGGAAACAGACATTAATAATATGTTTACCATAGATCTTTGAAATGCAATTGTAAAAAAATTCACCCAAAAAATTATTTTATGTTCCGTTTTTATGCTTTTGATGTCACTTGAATGATCACTTTGAAAACTGCAATCTCTTTGCATCCGCTACAGGAATCGGACTTTTCGCATTTTTGATGTTTAGTATGCTTTTTTAAGAGGAAAATAAATGTAATTTATTTTTATTTTTTATTAAATTAAAAAAAAAAATTGCGTTTTTTTTTTTGCAGTTTTTTTTTTTTTTTTTTTTTTTTTCAAAATTGTTTGATTTTTACAAAATTATTTGATTTTTCACAAAATTATTTAGTTTTTCACAAAAAAACGGACCCTGTGAAAAATCCTGGACAGACCCCTGATTGTAATCTCTGCCATATTTTATAGAATACATACTTGCTTAACCCTTACCTATATTATGTATCCCAATGACTTTTCTTGTAAAAATTAGATTGATAAACGCTCTTTTGTGACTGAAAAAAAACTGAGAACAAAAATTTTTAATCTAGTCAGCTGATTCCCTTATAGACAAGATAAAAATTTCTGGATGCATTTCACATTTGCTCTTTGTTTTTTTTTTTTTAACTTAAAAAACTTTGGGAAAAAAGTCATGAAAAGTATTTCAGTCATAAATCAAGCGAAACTACTTACAAATTTCTTTTGAAATGAGATGGTATGTAACTCAGCAGCTCCATAGAACATGAGTTATAATATTCGCAAACATTATTGGAACTTTTGTCGTATTCCTAGTGCTTTTAACATATTAAAAAATGTAATTACTCTTCATGTTGAATGATGAGATTTAGTCAAAAATGATACACAACTGAAGATTTCTGAAAGTCATGAAAATCTGAGATGTTTGAGTGCCTTGTTCGTTTAACAAGGACATGGAGTGACCCGCAGGACCTAGTTTTATTTTATTTTCTAATAAAGATACAAATGACCAGTAACTTTTGAAAGAAACTGAAGATGTTGAGAATCATGGTTTCACATTCCGTATATCAGTATCATGCACAGAAAAAAAACCATGCATTCTAGAACAAAATTACAGAATAATTACTGTAGCAAAGTTTGTTTTCAAAAACTTTCAGGAAAGTCCTGTGAATAGTATTAGACACACAATATTAGACACAGGAACTGTCCCTCACAACAATTACAAAACAGCAGTTGTTTTGCAACTGTTGTTGTTGGCCAGTGAGATCTCATTGAATACTAATAAACACTCTGACATGGCTTTATCAGTTAAGCATATGAAGTATTACATAACCTGCTGAATCAGCACAGGAGCATTCCTCCACGTACCCTTAAATATTCTATTTCATCATCCAATCCATCAGCGATAAAAACAAAAAAAAAAAAAGGAACTGTGTCACACTAGCGTTTTTGACTTACTTTTATAAAGACGTTTTAGACTATACATACTCATTTGAAACAAAAGATCACTAGTTTTGAGTTGTGGACAGATTGAAAATGTCTTCAACCATTTTCAGTTATTTCAGATTTAATGCTAAAATTAATAACTGCTTTGAAATGACTATGTAGTTAGAGGTCAAGAAAAATAAGGTCCGTTAACGAACCCTTCACAAAATTTAAGCAACTGAAAAAAAAAATTGAAATCTAAGATTGACAAACAATTGGAAATATTTTTAACCTCAACTATTTTCACAAAAATATGTATCAGTTTTCTTCACAAAATTTCAAACTACCTATTTTTCACAAAATTACGAAAAAAGGTCCCTAGCAAAAAATCCTGGATTGACCCCTGGTAGTAATTCAAAATGAATCAACCATACCCGAGAGCCTGAGACTCTGTAATATACCACTTTTTTTGGCAGTATCAAAGGGTCCCAAGTTCTAATCCCTGAATTAAAGAGTGTACTTAGAGAAAACGAAGAGGAGAAATGTCAAGCTATACTGCCGTGCTAAGCACAAAAGTCGTTCGTATCTGCACTTTTTAACAAAATTGAGTTATTGCCATCAGGTGGCTCTTTGCCACGTATTTTACCCACAATGTTTCATGGTCATTTGAGAACAAAAAACATTTTTTAAAAATTTCATCTGAATCAAATACATGGTGGCGCAAAACTTTAAAGAGTAAAATCTCAGTTTGAGCTCGACTGCAGATACCACTTTTGCGCTTAGAACGGCAGTATAGTTCTAACCCAATTTTTAGACCATTCGAATTGGATCTCTCCTCAATTTATTCTAGTAAATTGAAGTTCTACTGTACTGATCGACTTAATGCTTTTTATTTTTGATTTTAAGGTCTTTGTGTAATTGAAATTAGGATAAACAATACTCAACTGCATATAGGTAGTTTCCTGCACTATAAATACCATAGCTCAACAATATAGATACACATCTGGAGATACATTCACCAAACTGTGCATGTGCAGATACTGCAAATATATGCGTTGCCCGATAATCTTTAATTAACATTATCTTCGATAATTGCTGACAAATTAATGAATAACTTTTGCCTCTTGCTTTCATTGGATACATGATTGAAAGCAAAAGGCAATGCCTTACTTAACACTTTATTCGTCCACTGTATCAGACCCAGATAATATAGACGAACACGGGAACGCCGTTCGCAGAAAGTTTTCAAATGATGCAGACAATTTTTATATGTTTGAGATAAATTTCTGTATTAGAAAATTTTTTGGTAAAGAGCATATTTTGGTCCCCAATTTTGAGGAATCCACAGTTAATAATTCTGAAAAAAGAGTAAATATAATTGAAAAAACTGGCTGATTTTATTGTAGTATGGTACTCTTATATATATATATATATATATATATATATATATATATGTATATATTTTGCTGTTGGCAGCAATATAAGAGTGGAGAAGTACAGCGTTTTTTTGCAGAAAATTTTAAGAAATTCATTCTGTTCGCAGACAGTTTTAAAATTTGTCTAGGGCTGCACTATATATTATTTTTTACACTTACACATACTAGTGAATAAGGCGAGTAGATAATGTTTTTATCTATGTATGGTAAATACATTCTTGTTTTTAGCGCATTGAAGCCTTAAAAACCTTTTGTAGAGCAAAGAATTAAATTTTAGTGCACTTTTCTAAATTATTATCTTCAGTAAAAATCAGGCAAGATATCATAATTAACACACATAGCGAATTTGACTACTTCATGTGAAAAATTTTTAGAATATAAGTGTCAGCAACATAATTGGTCCAGCTAGTTTAATAGTTTTTTAAAAATATTTATAAAAAAAACTCAATAACTTCTACTGTTAGAGAAAACCGAACTTAGCAGATCGCATTATGGCAAAGGCACACACAGGTTAGATTTGCACCAACTATAATAATTTTAAACATCAGGAGAAATTTTAATTAAATAATTTTATCTTGAAAGTTTTGTAAAAAGGAAAAAAAAATTATCATCTAATTTGTCTTTATTATTGTCACAGGATTCTTAAAATAAAATATAAGGTCATAATCATGACATTTTCTGTCTAATGGAAGAATAACCCTTAGAGCTGTCTTGTTGATAGTGGTTGTCATGGTAATCAGTGTTAGAAACAAGAATTCAAAACTGGACATCACAATGACACCACCAGGGAAAAGTTTTCTAAGAGTCAAGCCACTAAAAAATTAAACATTTAGTTACAAAATATACCCATAACTACTTTATAGCACTAATAAAAACTCTTAAGTCTTTTAAACATTTCACTGCTCAGGCCTATACCAGATGTTAAAAATTCGAGACTGCCTAAAATGAGACTTGTATTTTCAACAATCACCTATGAAATTGATCTATTCCTTGGCTTTATCACATCAAAAAGTATACACACGTCTAGTTTTTTCAGTTCTCTCAGAAAATATTAACGTACTATTGAAAAAAAAGTTAAGATTTTTCTTCACATCTACATTTCCAAACATAAAGCATCACAAAGCTTAATGATTTCTGTTTTTGCTAATGATTAAGTGTTTGCAGAAAGTTTTTTTTCTTCTTAGTGGTACACCCCCAAATCTAGTTAAGATTTAAATTGAACAAACAAAGAATCGACAACTTAAAAATCGGACACAATTTGATTTCCGATTCGTCGAGATATTGCACAAGGATGAATTGTTAAAGTTTAATTTTTACATTAATCGCGAAGTATAAAATTATCCACAACTTAGAGTCGACAATAATACGGTTTAACGAACAAAATAACGCCGGAAATCATTTGAAAATAATATTCGTGTACATCTGAAATTTATAACTTGAAATTATCCACCTATATAATTGAGGTAAAAATTCATTTTTTAAAGTAAAATTAATATCGGAAAGTAATCGAGCAACTCTAAAATTTATTACTTATTTT